>JALPCD010000025.1:0-37021 GCA_026538415.1 Cryptococcus sp. GC_Crypt_1
GGCCGGTCAACGCGGCAGCGGCAACCATGGCGGGCGACATCAAGTGGGTTCGTCCTCCGGCTCCTTGTCGACCTTCAAAGTTTCGGTTCGAGGTCGAAGCACATCGTTCTTGGGGCTTGAGCTGATCCGGGTTCATTCCCAAGCACATGGAACATCCAGCTTCTCTCCAGTCGAATCCAGCCTTCTTGAAGATGACATCGAGACCCTCTGCTTCCGCCTGCTCCTTGACCAAACCCGATCCAGGGACGATCATAGCATAGACATCGTCGTGGACCTTGGAGGGACCACCGTTCTTCTGCGAGGCGAGGATGACTCGAGCAGCCGATCGCATATCCTCGATTCGACCGTTGGTGCAAGATCCAAAGAACGCCTTGTCAATCTTGACCTGCTCCATCGGGGTTCCAGCGGTCAGACCCATATACTCGAGAGCCTTTTGCGCGTTTCCTTGCTTCGCCTCGGGGAAGCTGGAGGGGGAAGGGACTTCGAGAGTGATGGCGACGGTGTCTTCTGGCGATGTACCCCAAGTGACGGTAGGGACGATATCCTCCGCCTTGATCTCCACCTCGATGTCGTACTTTGCTCCAGCATCCGTCTTCAGAGTCCTCCAGTACGCCTCGGCCTTGTCCCACTCTTCTCCCTCTCTCGGCGATAGAGGTCGTCCTCGAAGGTAGTCAAAGGTGATATCGTCAGGGGCGATCATACCGGCTCGAGCTCCTCCTTCAATCGACATGTTGCAGATCGACATTCTCGCCTCCATACTCAACGCTCGGATGGCAGATCCAGCAAACTCGATGACGCATCCTGTTCCACCAGCGGTACCGATCACACCGATAATGTGAAGCACAATGTCTTTCGAGGTGACACCTTCGGTCAGGGTCCCCTCGACGTTGATTCGCATGTTCTTCGATTTGGCTTGGGGGAGGGTTTGGGTAGCGAGAACGTGCTCGACCTCGGAGGTACCGATACCGAAAGCAAGAGCACCGAAAGCTCCATGAGCTGACGATTTAGCACGACAGATTGCAATAAATGGGACAGACTCACTGGAAGTGTGCGAGTCACCGCAGACAACGGTCGTACCGGGAAGGGTGAAACCCTGTTCTGGGCCGATAATGTGGACGATACCTATCGTCAGCGATTGCTCCAACTCGTAGACTCACCTTGTCGCTTGTCGCTCATTCCAAAGTAGGTGACCCCAAATTCCTTGACATTCTCCTCCAACGCTCCAACCTGAGCTCTGCTATCCGGCTCGACGATGAAGGAATGGATATCTTTGAAGTTCTTCCTGATCGCGGTGCTACCCCATCAGCCTAGGTCTTGGCGGATTGGAGCAGGGAGAGACATACGGGATGTTGTGGTCGACAGTGGCAAGGGTACAGTCTGTCCTCCTGACTTTTCGTCCGGCGTTTCTCAAACCCTCGAAGGCTTGCGGCGAGGTGACCTCGTGCACCAAATGTCGGTCGATGTAGAGGAGGGTGTCACCGGTACCCGAGTAGACGACGTGGTCGTCGAAGACCTTGTCGTAGAGGGTTCGAGGTTGAGATGTGGGGGCGGGCATGATGAAAGAGCTGGAGCTGATCAGCGGATTGTCACAAAAGGTCAGAAGATGCAGAAGACTCACTTTTCTCGATGCTGTAGTAGAGTCTAGTGTATTGCTGTTGGCGGTATGGACAGCTGGGATGAGCTGAGTGGGCAGAGTAGTCGAGTCGATGAGTAGTGCTGCGAAAAGGGTGGAACCTCGTTGGTCGACCGAAATGGAACAAATCATCGGCCGATCCGACTCGGCCGCGCCGATGGAGCCCATTGAGTTACAGCAACCAGTCTGCGTTGTATTAATGCATGACAAAACTGGACACGCATCGCAAAAGGCCATGAAAGCAACCAGACGTGTGCATGCAGGTCGTCAAGATCATCTCGAATCATAGCTTGGCTCGTAGCATGCAGACTTCCCCTCCTCCTTCGTTCATCTTCAGGCCAACCCATTCCCTCAACACACCTACCAAACCCTCGATGACCGCCTTGTCCATCCCAGCGCGCAAACAAATCCTCACTCTCTCCTCTCCAGGCGGAACAGTCGGTGGTACCACCGGCCTGACAATGTACCCCCGGTCCAAGAAGAACTTTGACAGTTCATGCGGTTCTGGTGTGATGAGGCCTAGAATCGGCGACGGAGGATTCGGAGATAGCCCATCTATCTCAGCTGGAAAGGGTGTCGATGTATTCGGAGGAAGGCGCAGGATGGTGGTCGGGGTCGAGACGAGTATGGGGTCAAGAAGCGAGTGCAGATGGGTGATGATAGCGAACAGTGATGTCCGACGAGAGTCCCCCTCGTCCGATTCCAGCATATCCCATACGCTTTCCAAGGCCAACAGAGTCGTATGTGGGAGAGCGGTCGAGAAGATGAGAGGTCGAGCAAAGTTGATGAGGAAGGAGCGTATGGTAGGAGAGGACAGCAAGACGGCTACATGTTCAGCCAAGCCCAAGCTTCATCAATCGACGTACCGCCTGAACAGCCGACCGCTTTGCCAAAGGTCATGAGCCGAACGTCCACCCTGCCCTTGCCTTTCCCATGTCCCGCGTCTCCCCAGCCCCCTGCTTCTCCCAGAGCATGTCCAACTCCTCTTCCTTGTCTGCCGTAGATTCCGGTGGAATGCGCTTCGTCCAATACTACGCATTGTCGAGATCGAGGAATGTGCTCGTCCATCGCATCGAGAACAGCAGGTAGAGGCGCCATGTCCCCGTCCATCGAGTATAGACTCTCCAGAGTGAGAAACACCACGTCGCGTTTCTCACTTCCCCCTGGCTCACCGGTGATCCTTCGCAAGACTGCTCGAAGTGCGTCCGGGTCGTTATGCTTGAACGGTATCCTTCGCTCGAGCGGTACTCTCGATGCTCGAAGACCTGAATGCACCGAAGCATGCACAAGCTCGTCGTAGACTACCCAGTCTCTCGATTGAGGTACAGTCGAGAAGAAGGAAACGTTTGCATCCCATCCCGAATTGAAGAGTAGTGCCGAGGGGGAATGGAAAAAGGTCGCGAATCGAGCTTCCAGCACCGAATGAGCCGTCGAGCAGCCGGAAAGCAGCCTCGAGCCTGTCGAGCCGAGGATCGCGTGCGAAGAAGAGAGCTTGGAGATGAAGGCAGATCGTACAGTGGACGAGGTCGTGACGGAGAGGTAATCGTTGGAAGACTGCCATCAGCAGGTCATCGAGGTATTGGTGAGCGGAAACGCACGAAATCGACAAGGCCAGAGCCAGGCGTTACGTCGTACTCCTTCAACGACCTGAATCGACCCTTCTGCTGTCGGTCCAGGAGGAGTCTCGACAAACCATTGTCGAGTTCAGACATGGGATGATGTAGCAAAAGGTGAATTGAGTTTGAACAACAGAGTTGAGGAATGGGTGATGGACTGGGGGCGCGGCGCGTCTCAACTTTTGCCTTTGCCAGGATGCAGCAACATCCTGTCGACGAGAGGAAAGACGACTTCGGATTGACACCATGCATTTTTCTTTCATTGGTCGAGTGCATAGCCAGAGCCCAATTTACTTAGTAGAGATTCAAGGTCACCCGTACAAGCATTGAGGAAGGTCGTCGTTACTGGTGTCAAAGTTATCCGACAGAACTACCGGTCGCCCCCAGTCTGTGGCGCGCTCAACTTTGTCGGCGGATAGACAACGTTCCTTCACCTATGTATGGGTCGTGCTTGGAAACCAACTAAGTAAACCATAGCCTGGCTATCGATTGAGCCTATAATCCAAAATAAGGATTTTTCCTTGCGAGAGCATCATCCTCCTCAGAAAATCCCACAGACAATCTCGGCGACAATTTCTGAGCGGAGCTGGAAGGGCATTTGCCACCCAAAAATCGCGTTTCATTACAAAAAGTCACCCCAAAATTATTAGGAAATGTTTGTAATGCATTACAAAATCTGCAACGTGAAAAGCAAAACATCTCTTTGCACGTTCCATGCATTCCTGCGAAGGCTAGAAAAGCTGGGACGCATCTCAGTGAAGGGATATCTACCGCCTGTGACTGTTGTATTGATGCACGGGAGGCCCTATGGTGAGATATGGCAAGAGGTCGAATTGGCCCAAAATGCTCAAAACCGCAAGGGGTCTGTCTGTCTTTGCCCAGTCGGCGGCTTTGTAATGATATTACAAAATATTTGTAGTCTTCGCCGCTCAATCCTAACTACTCGTAGTCTTCTGCCTCTTGTATTCTGATCTCGCACCATCCATGCTCTGTCAACGCATAACATTTCGCCTGCCATCGTCGATGGGTCTTTCACCTTTCACCACCATCACATAGCCCACAACACCTATGAGCTCGCACGGTCAGAAGTCAGCCAAGAGCTGCTCGACTCGATGCAAAGTCTCGGATGCAGAGTATCGCCTCGACTGGAATGGTCTATTGCTCGGGAGATGTTGAATCCCGGTGAGTCAGTCTCTGTCTCATCCAATCACATTGGCCTTCCCCTCTACCCTCTCGCAATGGTACCGAAGATTAAAAGTTGGTGGACCGGCAAAAGAATGGTGGTGACACCCGCATCTCTCTGCATCTCTGCCTTTCAGCCAATCACCTGTCTGTATCCATGCTGTAATTGCAATTCGAACCCCCGCCATTCCCCTATCTCCAACAAGGCTCTACTCGAGTCTCCCATAGGTCGCACCCCCTCTCGCTCCATCACGCCCCGCACTTGGGGTCGCGGTCATTAGGATCTAACGACACGCGCATAGGAGACAGAGGAAGAGAAAGGCTCGATGTAGGAAAAAAGTTAGCAGATCTAGCGTGCGGCAGGGTCGGATGGTCATGTAGCTTGGCTTTCTTTGGACTTTCACTTTCGATTCTTTCAGCTTCGCCTTTGCCTCATCTTCGATTCGTTGTTCGTGTGTTTATCTCGGTGTAGGATTGTCAAGCCCGGTCACAGGCGCTATCCCAGTCTTCCGCTCGCTCTCCCACTCGATCGTCCATCTTCGACTCTTCGAACGCTTTGTTTCTTTCCGCATAAAAGTCCTACACCGACACGCCCCACACCTGTTCCAACACAAAAGCGATTCGGCCGACCAGCCCATAGTAGAGCGCAAAGGGGAAGATCGAAGGAAGGATGGTCAACGTCACATATGGAAGTCTCACAGGGGACGCGGCCAACCTCAACATCAACCCCCTCGGTACAGACTTCATCACGACCGTAGATGGCGAAGTCGCCGGTATGTCTCTTTCCCCCTTGTCGCATGAGCAAAGTGCTGATGGGTAGCCTTTGATCCAGGAGACAGTGCGTTTGTGATGCTATGTGGTGCTCTCATCGTTTTCATGGTAAGTGCTGTGCCCTCATTGTCTGCACTCCGAACCCGGCTGATGCGCTAGTTGCCGGGTCTCGGATATCTATACTCTGGGTTGAGTCGACGTAAAAATGCCTTGACATTATTGTTCTTGTCCATCATCTCCCTCGCCATTGTGTCTTTCCAGTGGTTTTTCATCGGCTACTCTCTGGTGTTCAGCTCAACAGGAGGAATCTTCCTGGGCGATGGTCGGTCAGTCGTCTTCATCACAGGCTGGAGATGTGTGGCTGACAGAGCAGAAACGTTGGCTTCCGATATGTCCTCGATCGAGCTATTCCAGAGACCAACGGCAAACTTCCAGAGATCGTCTTTGCTTGGTACCAAATGTACGTCTTGCTGTGTCTGGCCAAAAGTGGGTTGGTGTGCTGACGATCCAGGTGCTTTGCAGCTCTCGTTCCGGCTATTCTTCTCGGTGCTGCAGCAGAACGAAGTCGACTCCTTCCGGCTATGATCTTTATCTTCTGCTGGACTACCGTGGTGTACGACCCACTGGCGCATTGGATCTGGAGCTCGCACGGATGGGCGTACAAGTGGGGTGTTCTAGAGTGAGCACGATTCCTGATGCTCCTAGAATTGACGCTGATGTGCAGTTGTGAGCGATAAATGGTTCGAGACCAGTATGGGAAGCTAATGTCAGATGCTGGAGGTGTACCTGTCGAGATCTCTTCGGGTATCGGAGGCTTGGCCTACTCTTACTTTATCGGACGACGAAGGGGATACGGAACCGAGCGATGCGTCTTCAAGCCCTCCAACGTCAGGTGAGTCTTGCGGTTATCTTGCAAACGAGCATGGCTAACCCGGATAGTCAAGTCGTGTTGGGCACATCGCTTCTTTGGGTTGGATGGCTTGGATTCAACGGTGGATCCTGTTTTGCGGCTTCGCTCAAGGCTGCTTTGGCTATTTTCAACACCAACCTTGCCGGGTCCACTGGGTCAGTCGCTTCTGTCTTCGAAATTTCCGCTCGTGCTGACATGATAGTGCTATCACCTGGTTGATCATGGACTTTAGGTTGGAACGAAAGTGGTCTGTTGTCGGATTCTGCACGGGGGCTATTGCTGGACTTGTCGCTATCACACCTGCTGCTGGATTCATCGGAGCTCCTGTCCGTCGTCCCCACCTTGTTTCCAGTGCCCTAGCTAATGTTTAGGCGTCTGCTTTGGTCGGAGTCGTTTCTGCCGTCGTGTCCAACTTGTGTACTCGAGCCAAGAACACCATGCGAGTCGATGACCCGTATGTCACCCTGCATCATAATCGGGAAATTCGAGCTGACGATCCAGTATGGATATCTTCGCAGTGCACGCTTTGGCAGGGATGGTCGGCTGCTTCATGACGGGACTCTTTGCTCAGTCATCGGTTACGGCCAATGATGGATACGCCATGATCGATGGTGGATGGATGGACCAAAACTGGAAACAAATGTACAAGCAAATTGCCGTATGTCCACACACTGCTTGTGCTGCTTTTCTGACAATTTCAGTGGATCGCCGTTGGAACCTCTTGGACTTTTGTCGTGACCTACGCACTCATGACGGTCATCAACTTTATCCCCGGATGCCACTTCCGAGCGACCGAGGAAGCCGAGATTGTCGGTATGGACGACGTCGAGCTGGGCGAGTATGTTGCCGACTATGCGTACCACGAGCGAGACCTCGAGGGCAACTATGAAGCGACGTCCACCCTCCCGACTCGAGCACCTACGCCAAATCGAGGACCTTTTGCTTCTTCCAAAAAGAGCTCGCCAGATTCCACGCCGGACGTCAAGACGCATACCCAGGCTGCACCGGAATACGAGGGACGAGGGATGGAGACTTTGGCAGCGCAGGAGGAAGGTGGGATCAGGGCGAGAAGCAGGTCAAGAGGGAGGGGTTTGAAGATGTCTAGAGAGGAGGGAGAAGATGTAGAGATGGTAGATGTGGATATGGCAGCTCTGAGGAGGGCAGAGGCAAAGGTTGCTGCTCAGCAGGAAGAGAATGCGAGGAGAAACGAGTATCCTAGGGATAGGTGATGCGCTTCGGCCGGGGGGTGGAAGAGGAGGAAAATTTCAGTACAGCAGCATCAACAGTCAGTTCCAAAACGTGTCATGTTCCACTACAACTATATATGCATCTTGGTCATCATGTCGGGGATATTTAGGATATATCCAGGTGGTCGTCAGACTCGCAGGATGGTTCGGCCTCGACGAGCATCCCATATGGTCCCGCGAGACGAGGCAAAGTGGATCCCTCTTGACGCGAGATGATCCACCGCTCCGACGGACGAGCACATGGCGTTGAACCATGTCTTTTCGGCCCTACTGAAACGGCTCTCGAGCATGTACGCCAGATGACGATGGCTAAATCGTCAGTCGTGTCGTTCAAGGGGGGTTCTCAGGCTATACTGACAAGAGGGGAAAGATGAAGCCATAGTCGAGCGAGACGTTGACAAACTGCTCCACGGCATGCGAAGGTGTCTTGTCATACCCTGCAAAAAGCGCAGGACTGGTCCATCAGCCTGGTACAGCATGAGGATGCCGGGAGGAGGAGCTCACTTTGCCAGAAGTCCTCGAGCACCCATGACTCCCTTGACGCCTGTCGCCCTCATCTTCTCCGCGTCTCCTAGATCCCACAGATCCCCATTGGCGACTGTGGGTACCTCTCCTCGAGCACATTCGACTGCAAACTTGATAGCGTCCAGGTTGACAGGTTCCGTAGAAGCTTGATGGCGAGTTCGACCGTGTATCGTGATGTGCGATGCTCCAGCTGCAACAGCTGACCTGACCAATGTATCTGTCAATCTGCCCGTCAGTTCAGGACCCGAAGTGACAAAGAAGTCAGGTTGGATAGAGACAAGGACTCACTTGAGATCCGGGTCGACTCTGATCTTCACACTGACAGGCCAATTCCATCCCATCCTGTCTTTGACACACCGCACCATATCGCTCACCAGCTCTGGCTTTCTCAACAACGCACATCCTATCCCTTCCTGATACGCCCACTTCTGCGGACATCCACAATTCAGGTCGATACCATCGACATAAGGCGCTATGAGCTCCGCAGCGTCTGCCAGGGACGGTCCGTTTGGGCTGGCGAATTGAGCTATCAGCGATCCTCGTACCAAGACCGATTGTTCTGTCGGTGCTGCAGGCGTGGGCGGTAGACGTCGATGGCTTCTCGGGGTGTGGTACGTTTTGGCGACTCGATCATCGGGGTGAATGGTATGTCGCGATGAGCCCGCATGTCGAGGTTCCATCCAATATACCCCTCGCTCGTCGGAAGAAGTTGAAAAATCGCTGGTCCGAGCTACCTGATGTCGAGAGAACTCTTCCGCGAGAATCATAGGCGTATGGTTGACGTGAGTCTCGTATAGACTGCAGAGATGGCGAAAGGGGAGCTTGGAGCATCGGACGAGGGGTGCGAGAATGTTGACGGTTTGGAAATTGTCGAGCATCGTTGGCACAGGTAGGACGAGTGGTTCTGAGAGCTCGGCAAAGGCGTCGAGGTCGTCGTCGTCGTTCTGCATCACCTCGGGTAGCCGGCTTGAGCTGCTGCTGGCCATACTGAGAGCGGTTGCTGAGGTCGTGACGTCGATACGAGCAGAGAAGTATTGAAAATGTCCAGTCTGGAAAGTTGTACTCGTAGATTTGGGTGATCGACTTTGGACGGGGTCTCCACCAACCGGCCATGATCTTCATGTTGACAATCCCAACCAACTCTTCCCTCCTTGTTGTTGTACATCACCTCATATTCCGACATCAATGAACAGTGTGCCCAAGGGGCTGTCGGCAAAGTACTGGTCGACTTGGCATGTTCGGAACAGGGGCGTGTCAGAGTCGCTCGACCCGGGGGAGTCGTGGATAGGCGGTTGGGACGGGATAGGTCTCTACGAGGGGTAAGTACGCTTTGCTATGCCTTTTCCACTCCTGTGGATACGTTGCCGACGAGCTCTCTTTCTATTACTGTCCAGCCCAGATACTGATCTGTAGCAACAACAAAGTGACAGACTACCAAACGCTCTCGTTCCATCTCACTACCCATCGACTGATCCTCATCCCCGAACCTCTCCCTGCAACACCTTCTTCCTCATCGCCCTCCGCCAAAGTGCCCGCGCTACAATGTCATCTACGCCTAGTCAGACAAACAGAATTCTACACCGGCTTCATGCGCTCTTCCGCCAAGATCACCCTCTTCCTCGGACGTCCTACCTCGACATCCTCTTCGGGCGGTAACGATACGACAGCCAATCTTGGACCTGAAGAAGGGAGCTGGACTTGCGGAGTATGTGGATATGTGAACGAGCAGGGTGGAATGGGAGGACCTCGGAAAGACAAGTGTGGACTGTGCGGAGTGGGGTATGAGATGGCAAAGACGATGTCTAGGCCGGGGACGAGGTCTTCTACACCTGTTCCGCCCAGTCGGTCTTCACTGTCCTTCGAACCGACTACGAGCGACACACCAGCTACATCGAACGGAGTCGATAGTAAAGAAGTCGCTTGTCCGGCTTGCACATTTCTCAATCACCCTTCATTATCGTCGTGCGAGATTTGCTCGACCCCTCTCCCGAAGAAGACGGCCTCGACTTCCACCTCGACAATGCCACCACCCACAGCAACAATGATTGAAGTGGAAGATGGGAAGATGGACATTACTCGGCTGAGCTTCAGGCGGGGAGGGGAGAAAGAGGCGTATAGGCGGCTGAAGAACGTGTTGAGCGATAAAGTGTGGGAGAGGGCGGGTACGAACAGCAGGCTGGACCGAGGAGGATCGCCAGCCAATGGTAGAGATTCGCCCAGACCAGGCGTTGGTATAGGTAAGCTGCACTACTCATCGTCACTCTAAGATGAGCTAACGATATAGATGGCATCATGCAGACCATGTCGCTGGAAGCCAAGTCGCAGGACGATCGTATGAAAGACGCGTTCAAGGATCTCGAGGTGCTCATGGTCCGAGCTGGGGAGATGGTAGGTCACGTCCGCTCTGCTACTAGTGTAGGATGCTGATGCTATGCAGGTAAAGATGGCTCAAGCTCTCAACGCCAAGCTATCCGCTTCTGGAACGACCGATGATGCGGAGGCTACCCTTATCAGGTCCTCGCTGGTCCAGCTTGGTCTACCCGCGCCAGCCTTGACGCCCGACATGGTCCGAGACGAGCAGGAATATTCTGAGGGTCTGGCGAAGGAACTGGGACAGCTGTTGACCGGAGGTGGAATGGGCAGAGAGGGGTTGATGATTGGCAAAGATGGTCGGGGGGTGATCGGGCTGGACGAGGTATGGGGACTCTGGATGAGAGCGAGAGGTGTCGGTGAGTTGCAAGCAAACTTTGGTGTGGGCTCTATTGACTCGAGTAGCATTGTTACCTCCTTCGACGTTGATGGCGATCTTGCCATTCCTGCCGGATCACTCGACACCGCCCATCAACCTCCTCGCTTTACCGTCTTCTCTTCGCGTACTGCACATCCCCTCTTTTGCTCCCCCAGCTATGCTGTCTCGCATCATAGCACGTCTCGATCCCTCGCCAGCTGTATCGCTACAAGATGGTGCCCCAACGCACCAAGACCTCGAGGAAGAAGACGGAGGGGCAGAGAAGGGATTCTCATTGCTCGAGATTGCCTCGCATGAGAACCTGCCTATAGGGCTGACCAAGGAGCTTTTGGAGTCGATCGAGAGGCTAGACCCACCACCCGGCATGAGGGACGTAGTAGGTTTGGTGAGGGATGACCAGGCGGTAGGGGACGGAGGGGTGAGGTGGTATCGCGATATCATCTCTGGCTGGGAGCTGTAAATCGATCGTGTAAGGCAAGAAGAACTTTGACCGTTGTATGCATTATCATTGTCAGACCACAACTTCACGGGAGAATCTCTGGGCTCTACTTTGACCATTCATCATCGGGAACGGAGTGAATCATAATGTAGTCGCACGATGAATAACTCAATGAAGCTTGGCGAGACAGCCACACTTTGGAACTCTAAAAGCTCGACACGCCGATCTTCCACTCTGAGACCCCCTCCCCTCTGTCGACTGCGACCTTTATCGGTTCTCCAGAGGCGTCTTGCGACAAAACGGCGTCGTCGTGCTCGAAAGCTGAGGCCAGTACTACAGAGCTCAAGCATGCGAGGCGAAGGTCTCGGGCCGTCCTTCCTCTGGAAAGGGGATTCCCGGCGGGTGCCCGAATAGTCAGTTCAGTCAGTCATGCGTGAGACAGTACGAGTGAGTCTGTTCCCTTTCTCACTGTGCATCTTCGAGGTCTCATCGCTCATGACCAAGATCTCTGTCTCCGACATCGTTTTCTGGGACTAGTATCGCTACGAGGTCGAGCCATCGACTATCATTGCGACGGTTGACCGACTACCGACCGCCCTCGACTTTGTCAACAACAATCCTTCTTCCACTCTCGCTCGTCGTCGGTCGCGAAACTTTGACGACAGCCTGGCGCTCCGTCCACATCTTCCAATCTTCAAGACGCCATTCGTAGACTGTCTCGAGCGCAACACAGTCTAAGTTGGATTCAGCTCGCGACGACATTTGGGACCTGCTCGAGCTCCTTCACCTCGTCTCGAGATGAACGGCAATGCGACTACCGCTGGGGATCCGGTAGAAGCGATATGGAGGGGGATTATGAGCCCGGACAGGGCGCTGAACCTTGGACCATTCTTGCTCGGGTGAGTGTATTCCTTGCCCAATCCCCGACCGAGCTCATACTGACGAGTCTAGCCAATTGGTCGATGCTGCCTTGTGGGGGGTCATGATGAATCAGTTCATCACCTGGTCAACGAGGCATTCGCATAGAGAGGCAGAGAGGCTGCTCTACAAGATCCTCATGGTACGTCGTCTCTATCACTATCTCGCCCATACTGTGTTTCGTCTTTGGCTTCTCGGGGCTGGGCGGGACCTTTGCTGACCAGCAGTATGGACTCACCATTCACGGTACTTTCTTCTCAATCATGTGGGTTACGTCTTGCTTGAAACCCCCAAGGCAACAGGCTGACGTTGCAGTGGAACAAAGTACATCTGGGAGCTGTTCGTCGTCAACTTTGGTCTCTATGCTCCCTTCGCATCGCTGCAATGTGCGTTTTCTCGCTCGCTCGCTCGCGCCCCGGAATGGAGCTGACCGTCAGATATTGGCTGGTATCCCTTGATGGGCTGCTTCATCGCAATTCCCTCTCAGCTTTTCTACATCGACAGAGCTCAAACCCTATCAAGGTCGAGCTGCCTTCCTACCGTTTGCACCTTCTTGATGTGAGTAGTGGCTTGGCTCTCGTGTGCTTGTTGGCGACATCTTTTCAAGAGCTGATAGATAGCCTGGCAAGTTTCAGTCTGGCAATCTTGAACAGAGTGAAAATGTGGGACTTGTCGGTGAACGAGATTCGGGAGAGCATACCCTACACCTATGCCTGGGTCAGTACCTCTTTAGACACCCCCCCTCTCTCTCTTTCCGTCAGGCGTTTGCTGTGATATCCGCCAAGTGGAAGGACTGACGATGCAGGTAGGAACAACAGTCTCGATTGACCTCATCGTCACCAGCCGGATCTTGTACATCTTGTTCAAGAAACGATCCGGCGAGCCTTCGGCCGATAGGTTCATCGCTCGCTTGATGAGGCTCTCGATCGAGTCCCAGCTTCCCCCCACTCTGTTGTGAGTGAGATTCCTCACATGGGTCCATCACACGGGACTGACGCTGATATGGTAGAGCTTTGGTCTTCTTGATTATCTCTGGGATCAACCCAACTTCAACCATAGGGCCGTTCATCATGTGAGTCGATTCTGCGATTCTGCAAGATCCATGCTGATGAGACAGATTGATGACCTCCAAGGTCTATATCATCCCCCTCTTCGCCGTGATCAACTCTCGCCGGATGCTGAGGCGGCGTATGAATTTGACGGCAGCTACGAGCATGGCTGCTGGCGATGACGAGATCAGCGATCCCCCTTCGAACGTGAGTCGTCAATGCCAAACACTAGTTTACCTGTTTTTCTTCATGCCCGTGCCTATGTCAAATGACAAGAGCTGATATACAGGAACCGATACAAACGCTGGATAGTGCTGCGAAGGCTATACATATCGAGTTGGGGGCAGAGTCAAAGCTGCCATATTATGGAAGAGAGTCGAGTTCTGTCTCTTCCGTCTGAAGGACTGCTACACGGACACTCTCGCCGACGGGCGCAGGCAGGCAGGTGTACTTGGTCCGGCTGTGCATCGTTCTGATCGTTGCCTATTTTTGTAGTAGTATGCACCCCTGTTTGGGCTCCAAGGTGCGATGCAGTCGAGAAGACAGTGATCATCACCCTTTGGGCCAGAGTAAACTTGTCCGCCACCTCGACTGGGATCCCCTTCCAATCCAGCCTTTCAATCTCATCTTTCGCTTCACTTCCTACGACTTTCCTTCCACCGCTTTCGTCATTGTAGGACATGTTCGGACGGCTCACTCGACTGGCGGTGGATCTTGTGGCTATTTCGACGATAATAGCAGGTGTGAAGAAGACGACTGGTTTTGCGTGAGTCCCAAAACCCACCTACCACCCTCCCCCTCACCCATTCCCTCTATAGCCCATTGCTCCCGACATGTAACAAACAGGCTTGTTTAGTCGCTACAGTCGATCATAGAAATCTATGTGCTGTCAAGCTGACCGCTCAGACCTACGACAAACAAGATCAAAGACGCATCTATACGATCATTCATTGAAAGCTACTTTGGGTTAGGCGAGACGGTCTTTGGAATGATATGCGGCTTTGCGGTATCTTCGTCGTACTTTAGGAGGACGATCGAGTGATATATGACCTGAACTAATTGCTCTTTGTCAAAGGCATGGATGGCTAGGCGGAAGCTGGCAAGCAGTTGTTGCCTTGTGGGAGAGGTGGACGAGGAGGACAGGATGACGCTTGGAGGCAGATGAATCGCGGATGCAGGCGAAACACGCTTGGTCAGGAGGCGATTTCGTTTGGACCAGCAGTGTGGTACGAGTATGTTGTGAATCTTTGCGTACGTTGTATTACATGAATGACCTGATGCCCGATCTCTCGCACCAGAATGAATAGACCTGAGTGTTACACTCAGTGATTCTGCATGTATTCGTTCAACTGTATACAACATTGCCCACCTCGCTCTATACTATGCCTCCTCCCAGCCATCGCTGCCCGACTCTCCTCTACCGTCATCCCCTCGCGAAGCACTGGCAATCTCCGTCACGCTGCTCTCCTCCTCGCTCTCCACCGTCTCGGCCATAAAGCTCCTCACCGCCGTCGGCGCCGACGTCTCAGACTATACCATCAGCACAGGGCCTGTCCATCCACAAACCCCACTTACACCACCTAGCAACGTCGATGTATCCCTCTTTCTCCCCTCGGGCATCTTCTGCAGACCGCCCAGAGCGCTAGATTCCACCTCTTCCCATTCTCGCTGCCTTCGAGCGCCTTCTCGCTTTTCTTCCTCGTCCCGGGATTCAAAAGCCCTCTTTCGCTTCTCCTCCAGCAAAGCTTCTTCCGACATGGGTCTGCTGGTGCTAGCCTTCCCCTTGAGTGGTTTGGCCGATTTATCTCGGAAGATGAAGGAAATGACGAGAAAGGCGAACAGAGACGACGACAGGGTGAGCGAGAGCGAAAGCGGAGGCAGGATGAGGAGTGGTGGAAGCGGATGAGCAGACAATAGCCATCTAGAGAGTCAATTTTGGTCGACATAGTATATCATGAGGTTGTGCGACTCACCTGATGCCTGTAGGTCGAGGGACAAATTTGACAACGACCCAACCGGTCGTCCTAACCTCTCTCGGCTGGACGTTGCAGTTGCCTCCATCTGCAGTATCGCTAAACGAGTCTTCTCGACCTCGAGAGTCAGGAAAATGATATTGCAACGATGCTGCCAAGCTCACCTATGCTGACAAAGGCCGAGCCGACTTGAGCGTCCGCTACTCGACTAGGCTTGACAATGACCCCCTCCATCAACTGCTTTCGAAGCAAAACGACTTCTTTTCCCCTGGCCGGACTGACGAAACCTTTTGCTCTTCTTTCGAGGACCTTTCCAGCGGGCTTGGTGTCGTAGCCGAGCAGACGGGATGGGCAGAGTGATCGGAAAGGCCAAGGGATGATGCAGGGCGGTAAGAGGTTTGTCGGGAGATAGACAAAAGGCAACGAGCCGACCTGCAAAGGTGGAGGCGGGAGAGACTAATCCGTCAGCGGAGTTTTATAGAGCGCGGAGTGCACTGACTGGTTGAGATGCACCGATAACGGTCAACTCTGCATCTTTGACCGATCTGAGCTGAAGAGACAGCATAAAGTTGCCTGCTCCGTCAGCTCAGACACGACATCCAGCGCCAAAGCTCACCCATCTCTTCTTGGCCCTTCATGGGACGTACGAGCTCCATTTCCACCTGCACATCGTATCGTAGGTCCTCCTGGAAACGCGAGACAGGCAACGGGATAAGCACATGAGGCGTCCTATGGTTTCTCGAGCTAACAGATCAGCTTGAGCAGTCGAATTGGAAAAGGCAGCTGACCCGTATAGTAGCCATCCTTCTACTTCGACACCTCGGCCTGTTCCCCAGGAGTACCACCAAGCTCCGACCGCCAATATGGAGAAGATCGAAGAGGCCAACGTCAAGATTCCCAGCAATACCAGTTTGAGCACAAGCGAAACAGTCAATGGAGAAGTTGCGGCCGCTCGGATCCAGCCAAAGGGCACTATCACTCTGATCGTCAGGCAAGAACCAAAACGACCAGGGATGAAGGTGACTCACGGTGTGAATGCGAGTCGGACGAGACTCTTGAGAAAAGTAGCGAAATCATCGTTTGGACGAGTCTTGATGCTCTGCCAAGGGCGTGGTGGTTGAGAGGGTATGAGAGAAGGGTCGACCGCTCTGGCTCGGAGGTACGGCTCGAGCGAGTCTGTCGGTACTGTGGACATGTCAAGTCGAGGATGAAGATATGGATGAACGTCGAGATTGGGAGGAAGCCCCGGTTATCCCTGGGTCAAACGTCATAGAGGGGGGAGGGGTGGGTTTCCTAATGCTCACTACAAGTCATTACAAAACACTACAAGAGTGATTGTAATGGTTGCTATGACGCACTCTTGCACGTTGCTTGCTCTTGGCACGACCTTCGCACTTTGACATCAAGTATTCATCTCATCTTTACATTCGATCTCTACGCGGACTGTGATTCCTCGACATGTCGTCCTCACCTCTCACCGACATCTCGAAAGGAGGCTCTACATCTCAACAACCCACCGTCATACTCGTCAACCCTCCTGAAGACCTCGACACCTCTCACCACGGTCCCACCTCGTCCGGCCTGTCCCTCACTGACGGTTCCGTCAAACCCAAGTACTTCCAGAACCCTTGGAACTCTTGGAGACAGCCGTCTCTCTCGGATGCATGGACAGCATACAGTAAAGGAGCCGTGATAGCTCTACCTCTGCACAAGACCGCTCGGAAGGTCAGAAAGGCTCGCAGAGATCAAGAAGCTCGGCGGGAAGAGGCCGAGGAACAAGCGGAACGAGAGGCCGAAGAGGCCGAAGAGGAGGAAGAAGAATTGATGATAGCGGTGGAAAATGACAGGAGGGGACCGGATGGAGCGATACGAGAGACCAAGCTTGTCCCAATCCCGTCGAGGACATATGTTCGACCAGAGTTTTCTGTTGTCCATGAAGAAGACGAAGAATCCGATTGGAGAGATCCGCCTATCGAGGTGGTGAGTCCGCAGTGGGAGAACGAGGACAAGGTGGATGTGACGTGGTTGGGACATGCTAGTACGCTCGTGAGGATTCCCTGGCAGCGATCTGGCGGGTCAAGGAAGGAGGGGAGCTGTGGAGTCTTGTTCGATCCTATCTTTTCCTACCGGTGAGTGCGTTCACAAGCATCATCGAAAGTTGTGACTGACTGGCAGATGCTCTCCCTCGCAATACGTCGGTCCGGCTAGGTATCTCAATCCCCCTTGTACCGTCGCAGAGCTACCACCAATTCACATTGTCTGCATCTCGCACGACCATTGTCAGTCTCAAATCGCCCCTCTTTTAACCTTTGAGCTGACAGATAGACGATCATTTAGACTACTACACCATTATCGATCTCTGGAAACATCATTCGTCGACCGTCCACTTCTTTGTCGGATTCGGTTTAGCTCAATGGTTCATCTCGTCCGGCATCCCAGAAGATCGAGTGACCGAGCTAGACTGGTGGCACGAGACAATACTGTCTTTCCCTTCCACCGATTCCACTTCTGTTCAGCCAAGCTCTCATTACCGCACGATGGACGCTGGTGAATCCGTAGATACCACCGCATCGCTCAATCTGAAGCTTGTCTTTACGCCTGCCCAACATCGTACTGGGAGAGGGTTGAGGGATCACATGACTACGCTTTGGGGAAGTTGGTGTATCGGTGTGATCGAGGAGACAGATGCAACGCAAGCCGCAGAGAGGGGTATGCGGGACTGGAAAGGGTTCAAGATGTACTTTGGAGGGTGAGCCATTCTCTCCTTCGAATGAGGTGCAAGGCAAGCTGATGATAGGGATACCGGATATCGATATGCTACCGCTGCAGAGGACGACCCAGACGCCATCTGTCCAGCCTTCCAGCGTGAGCTACCATACGCCTGTACATTGTTCCCAGCTGACTAGCTAGAAATCGCCGACCTGTATGGACCCATGACTCTGTCCATGCTCCCTCTCTCCACCGGCTCTTCCCTCCCGTTCATCAGGACTGTCCTCTCCGTCTCGCTGGATCAATACACTCTCACATCGTCTCAACATTGTTCGCCTGGAGACGCATTAGAGCTCCACAGGATCATGCAGTCGCAGAGGACATTAGGGATACATTGGGGAACCTTTTGCGATAGCGACGAGGCTAGGGGGACGAGGATAGACTTTGGACGGCAGAGGAGAGACCGAGGTGTCAGTGGGCTATGGGAAGGAGGGGACGAGGAGGTCGGGGACAAGGGTCGATTTGTGACTTCGGACATTGGGCAGACGCTGGTCTGGCCGTAGGAGAGGCGGCTGTAGATCCGGTTGTCAATCTTGTACATTCATCTTCGATATGTCAGTCGCAACAGGCATAAGCATTGCACGACATGTCTCCTCATGCACCGATGCTAAGATAGATGCATGACATGATACCGATCGTTACAAAGACAACGTTATGTTCTGGAAGCGGTTCAAGCTGAAAAGTAGCTGACACGTAGAATGTGAGATATCGAGGCAGATTTGACCCTCCCGCTCCCCCTCGTCATGTCCTCCCGTACGGCTCGAGGACCACGCTCATCTTTTTCTGCCCGCATATGCTGCACTACCTCGTCTTCTGCTTCTTCGCCCTCTCTTTGGCCAACTTTCTCGCCCTTTCCTCCTCTTCAGCCAACATGTCCTCTCTCCTCGCTATAGCCGCCGTCCTCCTTTCCTCCTGCTCAACATCTTCCAATCCAGCCTCCATATCGCTCGAACCGTCATCACTATATTCGTCTTGGTACCTCCTCGGCGGCGCACCACCTGGTCTCCTAAACATCGCCTGAATCTGCGCCGAGATATCCGCCTGAGAAGGCTCCTCCGGTTCCCCATTCCGACGTCGTTTGACTGATCTATCCGAATCGTAAGACGAGGCAGAGGAAGACGACGGTGATCTCGCTCGAGATTTCGATTTGCGCACAGGCGAATGAGAGTCGGATGTGACGGGTCGAGCCGTACTTGGCAAAGAAGTAAACTTTGGTCTAACTCGAGCAGGTGCAATGGTCGTCGGTTGTGGTGGAGGAGGAGGAGGAGGATTCAAAACGGCCTTGCGAGATTTGATATCGTTGTGAATCTGGTCGATGGTCCGTTTATCCCGTGAATCCCTATCCGGACAGAGCTTCCTCATCGTCTCCACCTTTGCCATCTTTTTCATCTCGGCCTTCAACGCTCCGCCCTTTCCTTGTCCCTTGAGCATACCGTACTTTCCTCCCGTCATGTTGGCTTGACTCTGTACCGGTTTCCCGTTGGGTCGAGGGGAAGATGTACCGGGAGATGCTCCGCCTCCTCGAGCGTCAACCAGGTCTCGAATGGAAAGGCTGGTGGTATCGCTCTTTGGACCTTTGAGCGCTTTAGCCGCAAACGCCCTGGCAGCTTTCTCTTTCCGACTCAAAGGAGGTGGAGAAGTACCGTTCCTCGCAGCTCCAGAAGATGGTCCATTTGCGGATCTGGAGGAAGGTCGAGAGTTTGACGGTCCAGCGCGAGCATTGGTCGACCGAGGAGAGTCGATTCTACCAGGTTTCTGCGCAGCCAGCAACTAACATTAGCCCCTTCTTTTCAGGCATACGCTAATTGCTCACCTTGATAGCGCTGTTTCCAGTAGGAAGACGAGGCCGCTCATCCTCGGCAAACATGTCAAACTCGCTCGAACCGGCTCCCGCCCCATTCGCCTTGTTGAGCGATTCATTTGCCCTCAACAGCTCCATTCGCCTAGCTTCTTTCGCAGCCTCATCTCGGAGTCTCTTTTTCTGCCTCATCAGTCAACCGTCGACAGAGCAAGAGGTTGGAACTTACCTCTTCTTCAGCCTTGAGGCGTTGTTTCTCCAGGGCCAGCTTGGCTTCTCGTTCGCGGAGCAATTTGGCGTCTGCATCCCTTTGTCGCTGTGCAGCCTGCTCCTTGAGCTGCTTGTACTGGTCCATCAGGTTCTGCGCCCGATCAGGCGGAATTGTAGCTTACGCTGAGCGATTGACTCGACATTGTGTTGTTGTTGCCGGGCAAGGGGGATGGCGAGAAGTCGGGTGGTCGAGCTAGAAGTCGCAGTGTCTAGGCGGACCGAGATGACCAGTCCGCCCGTAATTATCGATCACTAGACATGCACTGATCTCGACGAGCTGAATGGCGAGCCGAGGAGTCGTGAGGGATCGTGTGTATCGCAAAGGAGGAGAACAGTACAACGAGACCAGAGCTTGCTTTGAGCGGTTTTGCATGTAGCCGAGGAGATGATCTCATAGGCGTGACAAGTTTGGGTTGAGGTGCCTAACGCAACTCGTCAGCGGTCGATGAGCTCTCGCGTCGTCTCTGAAAGATCAACTCTATACCTCACACTTTGCTTTCTCCCCTTCAACAACCACGCAGTACTCTAGCTCAGCTACTTTGACAGGACAGAGTGAACACGTACCACTTGGCAGACTTCGAAAACACAGCTCTCACAACTCGGCAACGGCCAATTTCCTTACCTCATACCAACCTTCCACCTTCTAGATCAGCAACATGGACCCAGCTATGATGAGGATGCTGCAGGGCGGCCGACATGGCGCGCAGAGGAGAGGACCAGACGACGACGTGGCGGACAAGTGAGCTACATCGTCCATGAGGTTGAGACGAAGCTGACCCTCTCAGTGGAGAGACAGTTCATATATCTTCCTTGGCTCTGCTCAAGGTCAGCTATGAGTCCCTAGTGGTCGAAACGAGCTGATCGTCAGATGTTGAAGCATGGACGAGCGGGTGTGCCAATGGAGGTCATGGGTCTGATGTTGGGCGAATTCGTTGATGATTACACCGTAAGCTTGACCCCTCCCTTCCTTGACCTTTTCTTTCTGGCTTCTCTCATGCTTTTGGACGATTTGGGGCGAGGATGGGCTGACGGTCTCAGATATCTTGCGTAGACGTCTTTGCGATGCCTCAAAGCGGTACAACCGTCACTGTCGAGTCGGTGGACCATGTCTTCCAGACGAAAATGCTGGATATGTTGAAGCAGACAGGACGGTGAGCTTATTCCCGCGTTTGCCTGGAACCGCAGCTGACGAGTCAGACCAGAGATGGTAGTAGGATGGTACCACTCGCATCCAGGATTCGGCTGCTGGCTCTCCAGCGTCGATGTCAACACTCAACAGGCAAGCTCCTTGTAGAGTAAGGCGTGTGGACCGTGCTGAGCGTGAACAGTCTTTCGAACAACTCCACCCCCGAGCCGTCGCTGTCGTCATTGATCCCATCCAATCCGTCCGAGGAAAGGTGGTCATTGACGCTTTCCGATCCATTGATCCTCACGCTCTGATGGCTGGCCAAGAATCTCGACAGACGACAAGTAATATTGGACACCTCAACAAGCCTTCCATCCAGGCGCTGGTACACGGTCTCAACAGGCATTACTACAGTGAGCTCATTGTCACGCACGAGTCATACATAGCTGAAATATAGGTCTGGCGATTGATTACCGGAAGACGGAGGCCGAGCAGGGGATGTTGCTCAACCTGCACAAGAGCGGATGGACAGAGGGGCTCAAGTTGAAAGACTTTGACGAGGCGCATGATTGTGATGTCAAGGCTCTCGAGGTGAGCTCCTCACGAAGTTCTTGAGTGTACAAAGCTGACAATGTGTAGCAAATGCTCAAGCTGGCCACATCGTATACCAAGAGTGTGCAGGAAGAGTCGACGTTGACAGAGGAACAACTTAAGACTCGACATGTGGGCAAGCTCGATCCAAAGAGACATTTGGAAGAGGCTGCAGAGAAAGCTATGGGAGATCAGATCGCGCAGAACCTGCCCATGGGTATTTTGGCCGAGCTGTAGGAGGTCGAAGAGGTTTATACCTTGCATTGTAACGCTGGTAGATCGATAGTCGTAGTCATGAGTATGAATTGACGCATCATCATACCTGACGAGGGAAGCGATACAACATGCATTACGCAGATACCAAGTCTATATACAATTGAATAGCGATCTGAGGTCGCGACCTACACCTACGACTTGCGACCGCAGTGCAGACCTGCTCCGCAGAATTGAGCGACAAAAATGTACAAGATGAACTGGTTTGTCAGCTGACGATTCAATGGTACTCTGGCTAGCTTACCACTCCAACCACCCCTGTCAACGCCATGATCCTCACATTCCTCCACCATTGTTGTCTCCTGACCGATCGAGCGCCTCTTCGGAAAGCATACGCCTGACCTGCCAGAGTATCCGTCTTATCCACTAGGAGGTCGAGCCGTTCGCCTCTTTGCAGGATCGAGTCGATGTTCTGCACCATGATATCTTTCCTGTAACGTTAGCGAGGCCGAAACAGTGTCCTCCTTTCTGTCGAGACCCGGACACATAGTGGACGAGTGGGAAAAGGGGTTGGGAGAGGAAATGGAATGGAATGAGGCGGACGTACACGTTGTCGAGATCCGTTCTAGCCTGCTTCAGAGGATCGGCGGGAGGCGCGGTCGTATATTGGTGCATCAGCTATCCCATCAGCTCCGGTTCGGAGTCTCGTGCCAGCTGCACCCACCTTGGCCAACTCTGGCTCGAACTCTTCCAGCGAATGACTTCCCGCAGCGACCACCTCGTCCGAAGCGTATATCGAGGTAAACTGATTTACATCAGCTACATCCAGAATGACTCCAGGACTATGTAGCTCACCCTCTGTTCGACCTCTGCCAAGAAAGCAAAGGGCATCCGCCTGCCGACCGAGTCGTCCGCCATGACGAGGTAGATCACCCCATCCGACGAGACGTAATGTATCAGTCGATCTTGCCATACATCTAGCTATAAGCTGTTATGTTGATGCCGATTATGTCAGCTTACAAGTGAGCTTGGAGTTATTCGGCGGAATCTTGGAGAGAATTGTGATTTGTGCAGCTACCAGTCAGCCAAGCACGATGCAAGGGAAGGGGGTGGTTGAGAGGGCAGGTGGCGGTGTAGGACGGTCTAGCTTACCTGGCTTGAGCTCAGCTTTCCCAGTCGCATGTTCCGCCAAAACTGTCGTCCCCCGGGCTACCAAGGCGTGTATGAGCGACATGTCGATAGTTGTGGCTGTTGTTGAGGATGTTCGAGTGTGGTATGAAAGGTAGAAAGGTTGCTTCGGGCAATGCAAGAGGAAGCATACTCGTAGGATGAGGACCATGGCGTCAGAGTGATAACAAGGCTGTGTCGCCACGTCAGGTGTAAACAAAGGCTGTCGCGCGCGCCGGATTTCCTTCGCGTTCCCGAGCAAGTAGAGTACAATCATGCCATTCTACCTAAACGCTCAGGTCGACCGACGCTGAACCACTGCTTGCTTGCGTGCTTCGAGATGGAGGTGGATTGGTTGATCGACTGTTCGCCTAATACGAGGAGTAGGAAGAAAAGGGAGGTTGAAGAGGAAGAGATGGGAAGGTTGACTTGGAAGCATGATGAGGGGTTACGACGATACGTCCTGCAGCAGAAGGACGAAGGTGAGCTTGCGGACCTTGCTCAGATCCCTCTCTTACTCTGTGAAATCTCTGCATCCTCTTTCAATCTGCTTAAGAGCCTGTAAGGCTGATGTTCAGGCAACTTCGAACCACCCACGCCGACGCAAAAGCCCCGACCGATCTGCTCAAAACTCGCCAGCTCCCCTACCGACCCTTCCTCTTCCTCTGGCTCGTCCCGCCCATCCACCTCTCGCCCACGTAAACGTACACGTCGAGATCGAAGCTCCCTCCCTGCTTCTTCTTCCTCCACCATACCTACACCCAACAAGAGCCAGGGTGGGGCGGCCGATCGACTCGATGCGCTCTTGGCTCGATTTGCGTTGGGACAAGCAGATGAGGAGACGAGTCAGATGTCGCCATTGAGGTTGATGAGTTCGAACATTGCTGCTCCTTCGCCACTACGAAATACAGTCTCCTCCACCTCTACCGATTCGAAAGGGAGCTCGGTATTGAGTAGATCGGCCGGTCTGTCGAGAGATCAAATAGGGCGATCGACCTCTTCTGCCTCTCGAGATCTGCGAAGCGCAACTTCGACGTCGCCTGTTCGAGAGTCTTCCCCTTTCACAACCACTGGCTCTTCGACAGCCACGCTCAAGACTCCGTTGTCTCCTACCAAACCCGGCGCACCTCGTATCGGTCTTCGATCTAGTCAATCCGCTTCTTCCAGCAACCGACGTCCCGAACCCAACAAGCTCAACAAACAATTCAAGCCGCCTCTACTCGTTGCTCGACCCTATCTGCCCCCTCAACCTGTCCGATCTTCCCCTCGTCGGCATGCCTCTTCTTCCTCTTCGGCGTACACGCGATCACATCCGGTGACACATCTCGATTTGCCTTCACGAGGAATACCGAAGCTGGATCATCTGGACAAGAAGGGAGATCCGAGCTCGGATGGGCCGGCGACAGGGGATGAGAGTATAGACTCGCTGGATGGGATGTTTGCGAAAGGTGGTTCGGATATCGAGGAGCTGTTTAAGGCGGTCGATGGATCGTAGGGGAACATCGTTGCATGGTGGGCGACTTAGAAGGATGGTCCGGTTTGGAGTGGACTGTCGGGGTCCAGAATGGACTGTGACGGACGAGGAGAGACATCCGATGGAGGAGGTCGTTGGCTGAAGCCGATTATTGCATGGTACGCAAAGTTATTGCTTGTTGTCACACATACCCCTTGCAAATACTACATGTATGCAGCATGACATCTCTCAACGATCGCGCGGTTTGTACACAGTGTATTTTGATACGAGGGATGATCACGCGGAGGGCTAGGCGACGGACACCTCGTTGCTTCCTCGCGATCCATCAAGTCGACCTTGAATTACCTCAACCTACCTCTCTTGGAGTTCTCGACCCAATTCTCCTTCCATGCTATCTAAACGACATGGGCTTCTTTGGTCTGTCCCCGTCTTGCATGCGTATCATTGGCGCGTGCCAACCGTATAGGCTACATTCGGAATCGGTTATCGAGACCAACAGCCGACCAACAAACCTACGAGTCGATGCGACACTTCTTCGCAAGTAGATTTCTCATTGTCTCAACCCTGCCTGTTCTCTCTTCCTCGTGTTGAGTGTTCCGCCAATCTCGCTTCCGTGTGTGGCTAACGATAGTCCTCTCCGCGTCCGCACTTCACCTTCCTCCTCGAGATCACCTTCACTCTCGATCACCCTTACCCCGTTCAATGGAAATCCGGCAAGATCAAAGATACCCTCCGACCTAAACCGCATTGGACTACCACGGGCTCAAGCCGGATCGTCATTATTGTCGCATGCCAGGGAGTGTCGAGCCAGACAATACATGAAGAACACAAGTGGAGAGCCGAGATATTTGGTCCGGTATGGGTGAAGATGGTGTGGTTGGAGAACACAACCCGGCCTGGAGAGGTTGAGTTTGTGGGTAGCTACGTGCCGGGGTTCAACGCGGTCGAGGTGAAGCCGGTGAAGGGGTGACCTAAGGGGAAAGAATGGTAGGCATGGCTCGCGGGACATGAGATCGATATGAGAAGGATTGGAGAGATACGGGAACGGCTGTACACCTAGTTTGAGTCGTATGATAGCTCGTAGAGGGCCCTTTTCTGGCAGTCGAGCATTGTCGAGCAAAGGTAGAGAGTGCAAGAGATGTGATTGACCCGCTGCTGCTCAACCTGCCTGCGCGTACACAATTATTTAGTCATGACGTCAGCACCAAAGATCGACACTGGACTGGAACCAAGAGAACCAAGACCAAGACTCATCGAACTCACTCTTCACGCTACACTAACCACACGATCGATACCATCTTTACCAGCGCTCAGCTTCAAACTCGACATGCAGGCAGGAACTTTGACTCGGAGAATGGCAGCTGCGACGGCTAGCTCTGCCGCATCTAGCTCGTCTAGCTCGACTACAAAGTCGCGGAAGATCGTCCTCGTCGGATCAGGCTTTCTCGGTACGTCTTGTTGTTGCATCATCCATCCATCCATCGAGTACCAGCTGGAATACTGGCGTCTCTACATCTCGACTGGAAATTGACCTCTAGCTTCGTACATTGCGAGGAGCCTGATCGCCGACCCAAGAAACAGAGTCCAGCTCGTATCCCGTCATCCAGAAAACCGCAAGTCTTCCCTCCTCTTTCTGCTAGCCTCACATCATCAACTGGCTCTGACATTCCTCACATCTACTGGAAGCTTGTTGGATAGTCTTGCTGACTGGACAGTATATAACAAAGTCTCAAGCCTAGGCTCGCAGATCCTCCCTCCCAAATCCTTCGACCTCACCTCGTCCGACCTCTCACCCCTCCGTGAAGCTTTACACGATGCCGACGCAGTAGTCTCCATGGTCGGTCTGCTAGTGGCGAGCGAGAGGCAGATGGTAGAAGTGCAAGAGAAGGGGGCGGAAAAGGTGTCGAGGGTTGCGAAAGAGGAAGGGGTTGGACGGGCGGTGTTGATCAGTGCCATAGGGGCTGATCCGGGTGGTGTGACGCCCTAGTAAGTGGGCGCAACTCCAATTGTCTGCGACATTTCCCCTCTCCGGGGGTCTGTGCTGTACTGGATGTGAATATGAGGGCTGACATATAGTCAACGGACGAAAGCCGCAGCGGAGAAAGAGTTCCTCCGCACCCATCCTCAATCGACCATCATTCGCCCGTCTATCGTCTTTGGACCGGGAGACTCTTTCTTCACTGTCAGCTTCTAGCTCCTTGCTCGCCGCTTAGCTGACACGTATAGCGCTTCGCTACTCTAGCCAAATTCCTGCCCTTCTTACCGGTCTTCGGAGGCGGTGTGGTGCGATTCCAGTTAGTCGCCTCCCCGGAAATGCATCCTGCTCAAGCTGATATTCAGACCCGTCTACGCAGGTGATATCGCCCGAGCAGTCGAGATATGCTGTCGAGACGATCCCAAAGTGGTCGAGCAAGTCGGTGGGAAAATCATCGAGGCTGGAGGACCAGATGGTTAGCTGTGCCTCTCCTCTTCTGTCGGACGCAGAGCTGACGAGCAGTCTTCAGCTATAAAGAAGTGATGCAGCTTGTTCTGCGATACTCTGGGCTGCAAGGAAGGAGGTTGATCTTGTCTCTCCCTTACTGGGTAGGGATGATTCAAGGGTTCTTCCTGGAAAAGCTCCCAGAAAGCCTCTTCACGGTCACTCGAGACCAGGTGAGCACCCACCATTCCATCTTACGACTTCTACCTACTCTATGCTTTCCTACACTGATATCTGCGCACTTTGAGCTGATAGTCAGATCCGCCAGCTACGCAACGACAACGTCGTCAGCGTATCCGAACATTCTCCCCTCAATTCGCTCAATTTCGAAGATCTCCTCTCCACCTTTCCCTCTTCTCTCGCATCTTCCGCACCACCCGGCTCGGCAGGTCTGACAAGTGTGCACAAGAGCTTGCCTACGTATCTTGGACCTAAAGGTGGACCACCGCAGTCAGGCAAGAGGACACATGGGAGGAGTATGGAGGATTCGTTCGAGGAAGTGAAGAAGATGTCTGGACAGGCAAGTGCCGGTAAGAAGGACTAGGCGCAGTAGAGCAGACGAGCGGGGAAGCTGCGAGGCTGTGATACTGTATCTCGGAGAGATGATCAAGCGGTAGCTGCATGCACATTCTGGCTCGGGATTTACCAAGATTCTCCGCATCACCCCCTCCCCTTGCGAGATCATCGTTCCCCCAATTTCCCCATCTTCCTCATTTGTCCTACGAGTAGGGCGTATCACGGGGTCGTATGGACGGTACACAGTCGACGATGCACCAGCTACAACTCGTCGTGCTCGTGTACTTGAGCGAGCTGCTTCTGGTACGCCTTGAGTCGCTCGGTAATCCGGTCCTCGAGGGTAAGTTCTGTAGCTTGAGCACTACCATGTCATCTCGATCCCCATACAGCGGCACCAAGTCAGCTCACTGCACTTTGTCGCTGAGCTTTCTGTGAGTGTGTGAGCTTCCTTTGCTCGTACAATAGATAGGTGTCGACCTACCTCATTTCCTCGATGACCCACTTCTCCCTTCTAGCCACCTCGATCTCTCGCTCCTCCACCTCTCGCTCCCGTTCCTTCCCTCTTCGCCTCGCATCGTCTCGACGTTCCGTCTCTTCTCGTCTGTACTCTTGATCCTCGTGCCCATTCGTGATCCCCTGTGCATGCCCAGTGTGATGGTACACTGCCGGCGTGTGAATCGGCACCTCGACCAACGCGTTGGACGACGCGCAAGAAGGACAAGGCGTCTCCTTGAGACGAGTAATCTCGTCCAACAGCTGGTGTCGGAGCAACAAGGCGTGGTTCAAGGCATGCCAAAGCGTCTTGTCCTCTACTCGTCAGCATGTCCTTACATTCACCCAGATGGAGCGAGGTGTTACGCACCAGATTCACCTTCGCCCACCACCCGGAGAACCCAGACTTCTCGTTCATCCTTCTCTCCCTTGCTCTTGACGACGCTAGCCCCCTGGCCCAACTCTTCCACAGACCACCATCTCTCTCCTTCCCCTTGTCCCTTCGACGCGGAGTGGGTGTTCCAGAACCGTAGAGCGGGTACGAGTCGGAGCTGCTCTTCCACCCCGGTCACGCCGCCCGATGGGGAAAGCAAGATTGGGTCGGGAGAGATGTATTGTCCGAGAGGAGGGGGAAGGAACGTCGATAATTGGGAGAGAAGGTTGACTCGGTCTTGCAGCAGCTTCTCTCGGCTCTACGAATGTCAGCTCGACTCTTGGTGGTGGATTGTGACAGAAGTAGTGCTCACTCGGAGAGCCTTGTGTCGACCTGTCAAGGTCGGTAGAGATCCCTTGGGCACCTCGAGCACCAATGCCAAGATCGAGAGGGCGAGGCAGACCCATAAGAGCGGATGAGGTCTAGCCACCTTCCACGGTCCCAGCTTGACTTGCCCCGGATCGACATCTCGCTTGGCCGGAGCGGTCGAAGTGGGCACGCTGTGCATCTGAGACGAAGGGATAGTTGGCTGATGAGATTGAGGAGGGAATGGGTTGACGTAGATATTTGGTAGGTGGACGGGAATGGGACCGAGACCGTGGGGCTGTGAACCGATGTTGGGTTGGGAAATGGGATGGGGCAGGATGTGCACTCCTCGATCGACGTATGGTTCGCCGTTCATGTTGTGGTTCTGCTGAGAGGCCTGTCCGCCAGAGAGGAGCGGTTGATCGCCGTTGTTGGATGGCAATGGACGTTGTTGTCGAGGAGGCGAAGCGGTGAGTTTGGCTCGGTACACCTCGTCCATCCTGGATGTCGAGAAGGTTGAAAGCAATGTCAAACGCAAGAATCGAGGATGATGAAAGACATGGAAACAGCGAGAAACCGCATGTTGAGAATGAGTTGGAAGTTGTGTGTTGAAAGGATTGTCCCATCAAAATGACCAGGGTAAGCTCACCTCGATCATCATCATCAGCTTGCCAACCGCCTCGGCCGCCTATTGTTCGTCTTCGCAGTACAAAAATGCATCTCTTGCTAACTCGTTCTCGATGGTCTTGACTAGGCAGGAATAGGGACTTGAGCAGTGGGTTGGATTAGGATCTTGGGCACGTTCAACGCCAAAACACCCATGGTTGCGAGGCTACCGATTAGCCCAATATCGCTCATATGAGATATAGTTGCGAGGAGGACTTACCCGAGGCCCATCACCGGACTCTGAGCATCTTTGGCTCGCCTCAACTGGATCGTCAGCTTGTTTTTGGGTCGATAGAGAGGGAGGAATGCGACATACCGGTTGATCCTGGATGAAGGACACCACGGAGAAGAACAAACATCCCCAGGAGATCCTGGATAATCAGCATTGGCCTATCAACCAGGATATGGTGCGAATCGGTGAAACTTACAAAGGGTTCTTGAGGAACATTCCTGCTGTGGATCCCATCATAGCAGTTTGGCCAAACCAATCCTTCTGCTCTTCCCATTCGGGCGACAGGGGAAGGTGGTAAGGGTAAAGCCTTGGCTCGTCAGTATTCAAATTTTCTCTCTCCAGCGAAACAGGAGAGCTCACTTGTCAGACTTGGGGTCCGACTTGTCGAAGACTGGCGCTGAGATGGACATGGCGAGATGGTGTGGAGGGAATGTATGGAGAATGGAAAGAGATGAGATGGGATGCATCGCTGGCTCTGTCTGAGCTTCCTTCCGGAATGGGTGGCCCGGAGAGGTTATATTACGTAATCAAATGCCAGGTCACTCTTGAAAGATCTCCTCGACTCGACTCCAAGTCGAAAAGTCAGAACCTCTTACTTTGACATTTGATTCTACTCTAAAGGCCCGACTCGGCACCTCGCTCCAACACCACATTCGTCGCCCCTGACACTCGTCACTATCTACACGTCATGTCGTCGCAAAAGCAGATCAAGGTCGGTATCCTCGGTGCGACCGGAACCGTCGGTCAACGGTTCATCCAGCTTCTCTCGACCCATCCATACTTTGTCATACACGCCCTCGGAGCGTCCTCCCGGTCGGCTGGACAGGCATACGCCAAGGTGACAAGGTGGAAGCTGAACACGCCGATACCAGAGAAGATCAGGGAGATGGTGGTGCAGGAGTGTAAGCCCGATGCGCCTGGATTTGCAGACTGTGGGGTTGTCTTTTCAGGTTTGGACCATGATGTCGCGGGTGACATTGGTGAGTGTGCACTTTTGCTCACATCTTCTACTCTCTGTCCCTACTGATATGACTGGGAGACCCACTGACGATGCAGAATTCGCCTTCCGAGCTGCCGAGCTCATCGTCTACTCGAACGCCAAGAACTACCGACGAGACCCCACTGTCCCCCTCATTGTCCCCCTCGTCAACCCTCACCATCTCCCCGTCGTCAAACACCAGATGACCACACTCTCTCCACCCACCAAAAGAGGACACATCGTTTGCAACGCCAATTGCTCGACCACCGGTCTCGTCGTCCCCCTTGCTGCTCTCGAAAAGGCTTTCGGTCCCCTCCAGACGGTCCTCGTCACTACACTCCAAGCCATCTCTGGATCTGGATACCCCGGTGTGCCAAGTCTGGATATCATCGACAATGTGGTCCCTTATATCGGATCAGAGGAGGAGAAGATTGAATGGGAGACGTCGAAGATTCTCGGTGGAATGCAAAGCGACGAGAAGGGTTTCGACTATCATGCCGACCAACCGCTCAACATCTCCGCTACATGCACTCGAGTACCTGTCATCGATGGACATATGGGTTGCGTCTCGGTCAAGTTTACCAAGAGCCCCGCACCTTCCGTCGAAGAGGTCAAGGAGGCTTTCCGGTCGTACCGGTGCGAAGCGCAGGATCTCAACGTCCCCTCGGCACCGATACAGGCGGTCATCGTGCACGATGCGCCAGATCGACCTCAGCCTCGATTGGATCGGGATTTGGAGAATGGAGCGGCGGTCTCAGTGGGTAGGGTTAGGGATTGCAATGTGCTGGATGTCAAGTTTGTCTGTCTGGTGGACAATGTGAGGTTGGGCGCTGCGACGAGTTCAATCATGAACGCGGAGATTGCTGTCGAGAAGGGATACATATAGATAGACCAACTCCAACCATTATCATCTGCATGCATGCATCTGCTAGCCATGAGTAATAGAAAGGGATCTGTGGCTGGGTGGCGGGATCTGAGCGAGTTGAGCCGAGACAAAATCGACGACGTCAAAACGGACACTCGACCGACAAAGACTGGACTTTGGGACGTCTGTCTCTCTACCAGCTTTCATTCAACGTCCATCCTCAACCCATCCAACTTCTGCAACCACCTCGAGCAGTTCAACAGGAGGCTAGGATGAATTCATACCATGCACCCCTCACTCCGCCTTCACCTCCAGCGATAGCAGCACAGGAATGGCGGTAAGTCCGACGCTTTACCTTGGCTGTCACCGTCTCTCCCGCTCATCCCGCTCCTCGCCATATCGCTATAGACCTTGCACTATCTCATGAGGATGGTATGCTGATGGTAGGTATGAGATGCGACGAGAAGCTCAAGAGGTGATACCTGGGCTATATCTCGGTCCTTTCCAGTCGTCCACAAATATGGCTCGAATGCACAGTATAGGCGTCACCCATGTGTAAGTCGAATCCTTCTTCTCCAACCTCACCCGCTCCTGTGCTGAACGACGTCGACGAGATGGGAACGAGTCGTGCTATCGGTAGCCAAGCGGACGAGCGCTGATCAACATAGCCTGTGCATACGGGATCGAAAGGAAGCAGCGTTCATCTTTCCTCGATATCCCACTGAATTCATCTATCACATATGCGACATTTCGGACAACTCGGTAAGCAGCATCTTTCACCTCCCACGTCCCGGGCACTTCTTGTCACAACTTTGTGGAGACCTGCTGGTCAATGAGGACATGTCGGGCTGACTTTCAGGACCAAAATATAATATCCATCTTTCCGGAGTGTCGAGATTTCATCGAGACCGCTCTGAAATCAGGAGGGACAGTCTTGGCGCACTGCAATGGTGAGCTTGCTCTCCTTCCAGCTGCCAAGGAATTTGCGCTTTGCGGCCCCATCAGCTGATCTTGCAGGCGGGATAGCTACGGCACCAGCGATCATCATCGGTTATCTCATGTGGAAGTTTAGCTGGAACTATGAGGATACGCTCAATTTTGTGCAGAGCAAACGATACTGCGTCAGCCCATCTAGCGTGAGTCTCGACCTCCCTCTCTTCACTTTCCTATCTTCTAAGTGGTATTCATCGATGTGCGACGCTGATGAAGCAGTTTACTCTTCAGCTCAAGGAGTATGAACCGATCTATATGGCGGAGAAGATGTTAGCAGCTGCAGGGAAGGGAAACATGAAGCGAGAAAAGAGACAGATGGACGACGACGAGTAAGTCGGCTCTTCAGCTCAAGCATGATACCTCGGGTTCTGACTGGTGTAGCAGTGAAGATGAAGGCGACTTCCGAAAGACATTACCGCCTGTTCCCACTATACCGCCAAATATGCCAGTCAACGCTGGAGTGAGGATGGGCATGGACTTGTCCTAGTGCTCGACCCCGTGACAGACCGATCCCAAATTAGCGCTGGAGCCATGGCCGACCAAGCAATTCGTTCCTTGGCTGTCTGGCTGAATTAGACCTTTTACGATTCTCACGACACGACTCTTCTTGCTTTGCGATAAAGCTCAATATGATAACGATACGGTAACGACCATGATCTCGACACAAACAAGGCGATGGAGAACGCACAACTGTACGTAAGGGCAGATACAAACGAGGTGGACCTCGATGTTGTTCTTGTATGAATTGGCTCGGTGGCCCAATGATGCAACTCGTATCACTTGCCAGATCAGTACTGCTTGGCCCTGCTTACTGTTGTGCACTCAAGGTGTTGTGCATGATTGCATGTCTAGGCTACTCCAAGCAGACTTTTTGTTGGTTGTATAATCGCTACCTAAATTCTCATCTGCCAAAGATGAAGTGCCGTCCCGCAGAGAAGCTCGTGATCCCCAATGAGATATGTATCGTATGAACAAGCGTTAAAAATCGTCACCCAAGTCCTCCTTCCTCTCCAATCCCATCCATCCTATCGAGTCGGATTGCGCGATCCTTCGAGCCAGCTCGAGGTATCGCCGACCCAGCTTTTCTCCTCCTCAGATCCACCCGCCCCTGCTCGATTGACTGTGCTCCGAGCTTAATGTTCCCCAAGAGGCCTGCCTAGCTCCCGTCGTCCTGCCGAGAGAGTCCCATCGCTTGGGCAGAACCACCAGCTGCTCGCCCATGGCTGGATGGGGAGGCGTCACCGGTGTAGCCAGTCGATCCCGGACCGACGAGGCGGTACTGTCCCTCTTCACCTCGTCCTCGCTGTATACACTCTCCTCGACCGAGCTGAGCGCAGAGTACCGAGAGTTTGGGTCGGGCGACAACGCAAACTCGTCCACTGGCGGAGTGGGGAGAGGCTTCTGAGGTGCCCGTCGAGAGCTTGGAGGGGGCGGTACAGACTGTTTGGGCGAGGCGGTGGGTCGACGGTCTGCTGGTGTTCTCTGGCCCCATGGGATAGGAGCAGGCAGGGGAGAAGCGTTCTGGCCAGGCGAAGAGTCGATGGATGATGCACCGCCAGAGTTCCGCAATGAGGCAAACGAGGAAGATCGAGAGGGACCTCGAGGGATAGTCGAAGGTAACAAGGGGGGAAGCAATGACTCGTTTCTTTGGTGTCGAGAGGTCGGAACGAGATCTTCCAGCGGCTCCTCGTAGTCATCCAGCCTGAATTTCGGAGCGAATCCATGGGGTAAAGGCGGTCGAGCGGGAGATTGTCGAGATGTCGATGCAGGCGAGCCAGACGATGGTGTACCGGGATGCACCCTGACTGGTGTGTCCTTCATCATTCGTCTTCTTTCCCCCCCGGATTCGACATCTTCCTCAATCTCCCCATCTCCCTCCCCAAGGGTCTTCCTCCTCACTCGAGGCGTCTTGGTCCCCGTTGCGAAGAACCCTTCCCCAGCTCGACTCCTCCACCCTCCACTCCCGCTTGGCAAGGCACTTGGATGAGTCGACCCATATCCATCCCCTCGTGAAGGCGGCGTCGGGGCGTATAGCGCTCTCCACGTATCTTGACTTCTCCAAGGTTGATCGACGCCCGATCCGGAACAGTTGGACGCTCGAGAGAAGGAAGCGTCTCGATAGCCGGCGCCGAAATCTCGTGAGGGAGCGACGAGGGCGGAGAAGGATCGAGAACGACGGTGGGATTGTTTGATTGCTCGGTTGGTTGTCGTCGTGTATCGAGGCGAAGGCTCGAGCAGGGGTAGACCGGACGAGAATGTGGGCAGAGTCTGCAGTACCATCAGCAGGTGGTATTAAGTCGATGAGGAAGCGGCCGACGTACGTTTGAAGGAAGAAGCGGTACTGGAGGAAGAGCGCCCGGAACAGTTGTAGGAGACTTGTTGAATCGCTTCGAGAGTTTCTTTCGGATCGGCATAGTTGAGGTCACGAGCACGCTCGAGGTCTCCAGGTATATGCCTTGGGAGTATGCGGATCGGGACGGCAGATCGGCGAGGCAAGAGAAGAAATGGGGTAGAGCTAGTAACTTGGTCGAGGGTTATCGGAGATCCACGTTAGGTTCCAAGATGCGGGTGTCGCGAGGAGCTCGTGTCGTGCCGTGTGTCGTAGTCGTGGTCGTGGTCGTGTGGTCGGAAAGAGCGTGAGGGTCGGTTGATTGAGAGTGTCGTGGGCTGTCGTCAAGACAGAGCGCAAGAGAAAAGGTAGAGAGAGTGAGAGACGAGAGGGATAGATTGAGCCAATATGAAGAGGTGACGGATAGAGAGAGTGTGATCTATCGAGATCTCCTGGATATGGATCCAAGATGAAGCAAATTTCGAGGGGCGACGATAGGGAGGGAAGGAGGAAGGGGGGTCGAAGCGTCACCGTCACACACCGGACTTGATACAAGTGATGCTGCAAGGCGAAACGGCGATCAGCAGTGATGGGTCCAAACAGTTGACATTGACTTTGATGGTCCGTAGAGGGTCGATAGATGAGTCGAAAGGGCTGAGATTGGGAGGTGGGGTGTTAGAGAATGTCTGGTCGAGGGTTGATCTGTTCCAGGTTGCGCTGTTGTTGCGCTGGTGTTGCGATTTTGTTGCTTGTTGTTGTTTTGGCGAGAAGAAGGATGTTTGTTGACCTCCTCGACGACGAAGATGGCTAGCTAGCCATCGGGCATATCGTGCATATCGAGTCTGGACCTTTCGGACCTGGCGAAGGAACGAGTACCTCGAAGCATGAAAATGTAGTTGACTTTGAGCAAGGGAGAGGGAGAGAACGGTACAAACGAATCGAAGAGATGAAACAAGAGTGGCGTCGAGGCGCATCGACCTGGAGGCTTCGACGCTCGTGCTGCTGCATGGGTCGTTGGAGTAAGTTATCTGGCATGGGCACTGAGGTACGCGCAGATGTCTGTTCAATGCGAATATGCAGCGAGAAGCAAGCAACATGCCAGCTGTAGAGGTCAGGTCAAATCATCGGAGGGGAAACTGCTCTTGCTCATTCGAGTGGACCAGGGGAACATGAACACATCGTAAAAGCATCCATCTCATTCTCTAGCTCTACGTTGCGCACATCTGTCGGTCTGGTCGAATAAAAGCTTGGTCAAAATCGTAATACGACATTACTTGAACTGTCCGTAAAAAGATAAGATAATCATTAATCCTCCTCCGTCGTCCTCCCATCATTCTCCTCTCTCCATCATCCTTCCTGGTATCCTGCCATTCCTAGCAGAATACCGAACGAACATCAAAGACAAGATCACAGTGGGAGAGCTGGAAGAGTCCGCTTAGAACCAAGCGAGACCGGCAGCGGTGAGGATGACGGCCATGGCTCCAGAGATAGGGGCGACGGCGAAAGGGGTAGCGGCACCGGACGAGGCGGCGGCAGAGGCGGCGGCGGAAGCTCCAGAGGCGGCAGCGGAAGCTCCCGAAGCGACAGCAGACGGAGCGGCACTACTGGAAAGTCAGCAGGAAAAATCAACAAGTGGATGAAGCAAGAGACGTACGCAGCGGAAGAGGCCTTGGAGGCAACGGCGGCTGAGGCAGAAGAGACGACACCAGCAGACGACACGGAGGACGTGACAGACATGGAGGCGGACGAAGCGCCCGAAGCGGCGGAGGCAGCAGAAGTGGCCGAGCTGAGAGTATCAGTGTCCGCGTTCAAAGGTAGGAGATGGGCGCTTTGACTCACCCAGAAGCGGAAGAGGAAGCTCCGACACACGAGGTGTCAGTACCGGCCTCTACGTCGTCAGCAAATGGACCAGGCTGAGAACATCCATAGCAGACGAAAAGAGGTGAATGGCCATTTGGACAAAGGAGCGAGGTGTGTGATAATAAAGCGGGAAGAGACGTACGGATGGTCACGGCGTCGTTGTAGTTGACGGCACCGGTAGAGTCGGTGACCTTGAGCGAAACCGAGGTTCCGGCAGCGATGTCGACGGTCCAGGTAAGAGAAGTACCGGACTGCGATCCGAAGTCCTTGAGAGCAGCGGCGGACGATTGTCCACCGGGGATGACGGCAACATAGTAAGGAGCTGGGTTTGTCAGCGCAAAGCTCTCGTGGGGAGAATGTCAAAGCGGGGATCGATCGAGCGAGCGAGCGACAGCGAGCTGTTTTCTTCGTCGCCGTCGAACAATTGCCAACAACGCAGAAGGAAGAAAAG
>JALPCD010000250.1:0-17424 GCA_026538415.1 Cryptococcus sp. GC_Crypt_1
CGAGCATCTCTACGGCCGCCTAGACGCATACAACGGACGGGTGATGCATCGTAGTTATGTAGTACAGCTCATCATGTCATGCCTAGGACCTACTTAGCGCCTAGCTAGCACCTACAGTAGCTGGTCACTACCGCTCGGTATTCCCTCCAGCGCTTGTACCAGCGCATCAGACTCTACCGCCCTCCAATCTCCCCCGCTCTCTGAGAGGCTCACCCCATAAAACTCGTCCGCCTCGGCCTCTGGCACCTGTAACTCTTGATCAGGCCAGACTCCCACTTGACCGCTTTTCCACATCCACGCGTCTCCATCGTTCTTTGGTTTCCTCCCCTTCCGAGCCAGCGCACCAGACATGGAGAACCGGCTATGTGTTGGGGCAATGTGGCCCGACTTGGGGGTGGAAGAAGCGGCTTTCCGACCTGGTCCCGCTCGAGCTCGACTGTTCTCCGCTGCAATCTCGTCCAACTTGGCATAAATGTCGCTCAGCTATCCTCGTCAGCGCGTGTGCTCATCATACCCGATGGGGTGGGTGGTGCTTACAGCTTGAGACCGCCAACGAGGCGTCCTAATCTCGAGCACCTTTTCACCCTGCGCTCGACCCCACTCTTTTCCATCGGCCTGCTCCAGCGCAGGAGCTTCAGCAGCCTTGATGGCGACTTGTTGAGCCCACCGTCGACTTCGAGCAAGCTTGCTCTCTTCGTCCATCTCCTTGTCGGATTCTTCGCCAGGTGAAGAGCATTCAGACGACATGTAGTCAAACTGGAGAGCAACGGGAGGGACAGGGACTGCCCAGTCGGGATCGAGAGCTGCTTTGGCTCTTTTACGTTGTTTCTGCGACGTCAGCTTTGTGTCACCGGGCAATTATTGCCTTGACATACGGTATCTTTCCTAGCCCATCGCCTCCTGCTCTTCTGGAACCTCTCCTTCCTCGCTGCCTGAGATGGGTCGGTCTCGAGCATGTAACGCCTGCTAAAGTTTGTGAAAGCCGTCCTGGCAGCGTTCTGAGCCAGTGTGAGCTAACATCTCAACACTAAAAGTCCTTGTGACGAACCTTGACGAGGTCCAAAGCTCGATCTTCCTCGGGCACCTTTTCGTGGTGGCCTCCCTCCATCTCCTCGACCATGTCCGTAGCTATCTTATCCGCCCACTATATCATGAGCATACCACACCGTGCGGAGGATTGGTCGCAAGAACACACGACGAGGTTGATAGGATCTGACGACTCTGACCAGTTGGGAACAGCCGGTACTGGTGGATCTCCCTGCATCTCCTCGACGGGCGTTGGTGGTGGAAGTGGATCATCCTCGTTCATACCCATCACCGCTCTCATCTATCGCATCAGCAGACCAGACCACTTGAGTACAGGACCGATCAGGCTCACCTTGCTTCGGACCGCCTTGGAAAGTTCTACCCGTCTATCTTTCGCTACCCTCTTTCCCGTCTCTTCATCCAGCATCACCGGCACCTTGACCTGTCCACTCTTCACTTTCTTGCTATCGCCAGCCCAGCCAGATCCGCTTTGTTCCGGAATATAACCCGTTAATGCGCTATCCCTAGGTCGTTTCTTGCTCGACCGAGAAGGCGGTTCTACATCGGTATGTCCGTAGCTAGTCAATAACGCTCGAAGTCGGACAATCTCGGCTCGAAGCTCCTTGACCCTCCATCCGTCGAGTCCATCAGATGCGCTTTCCTCTTGTACCACCGCCATCGCCGACTCTTTCACCTCGTTCAGGTCGTCCTGTGTCGAAGGGGTGTCTGCAAGTGGAGTCGGTAAGGAATGGTCGATATGGTCAGAAGGACGAGGATGGAGATGAGCCAGCACATCGATGATGGCATCTTGCGTCGACAGGTCGGTAGTTGTAGAATGTACATTGTGTTCTTCGTCGACAAGGTCGAGAGTGATGTCTGAGTTGTCCTGGTTCATGGTCGACCAGGTGGTTGAGCGCGGGGTGAGTGGTGAGGGTGAAAGAGGGGAAACAGCAACAAACGTGAATCAACAAAACGTGTCAGCCTCAGCTTCAATAATGGTTTGGGATAGGTGGCAAGGCGTCCAGCAGCGCGACGCGTTTCGACAACTTTCCGAGATTTCATGTCCCATCCTCGCATCAGACCTGTCGACATCGCATCACTGCAAATTTGTATCTGCTCGACCCAGAGGACGGGAGTGTGCATCCAGAGAGGTATCAATCATGTGGTGAGTGCGTTGGGAGAGAAATCAACAGACGCTGACATCGCAGCAAGCACATCCTCAACGCTCAAGTCGCTATCCGAGCACCCTGCTGCAAAAAGTTCTTCGACGTGAGCCACACCGTTCTCCATCGACCTGCTCAAACTCATGTTTTGCACGACTGACACGCAGTGCCCGGAATGCCATGCTGAATCGCAAGACCACGATCTGGCCAAAACGGTAGAGATGGCATTCATGTGTAAGAAAGTGAGCCCTCCTCCCTTGACTCTCGCTAGAATGAGAGCTGATGTTCAGTGCAAGAAGGCGTTTAGGAAAGACATGACGAGGTACGAAGAGTCAGACGAGTACTGCCCCCATTGCGACAACCACTATGTGAGCTTCTCATGTTCTCTCTGTGGGCCGCCGTGAAGCTAACTTGACAGGTCATCGAGGCGAAAGAACCAAAGGCCGTCGTAGGAGTCGAAGGAGACGACGCACGTGTAGACAACAGGTACGTCTTGAACTACTGACCCTTGCTTGGAGTTGTACTGATGGGCAGAATGCTGAAGGACGACCGGGTCAAGGGGATGGAGCATAGGAGTCTGTTTGCCGAGAGGGACTCGACAGACAAGGTGGATAGGCCATTATGGGAGCAATTCCAACAACAGGCTCAATAACGCTATTCGTCTCGTCGCTCTCGGCTTTCGGTACGGCGTACTGTGGCTCGAATCGCCCGGTCCATGTCAGTACCGCACACTCGACAGATCTGGCAAGATTCGAGCTGGCTATGGAGACATCGCATCGACCTGACTCGAATTTGCTGTATCAATCGTATCTCGGTTTGGTCAATCGCCCTACTCACCTCATGTGGCCATTGTTGTATGCATAATATACCGCGTCCCATCTCTATTCTGACATCAGCATCCCAGGTCCGCACGGCATCGCCGTGCAGGTGAAAGAAAAGTACGACGAGGCTCAGCACTGCCTGCTTTAAGGCAATCTCATTGCTGATTATCCTTGCATTTCGTCCTCAATAAGCTCCGCGCACATGTGTCCTCCTCCTAAGCAGAATCCTGGCCCAATGCCCAACGTCCCACGAAATTACTCTTCCGCATCCTCTTCCTCTTCCCCGTCCTCGTCTCCCCTGCATCTCTCGATCGAAATCACTTGAAACCTTTCATCATCCGGACGAATCAAGACGCATGATAGCGGCCCCATCGCCGTTTCAGTGCCCATAACAGAACGCATAACAGAGCTCGTAAGCTCAGCGCGTCGCTTCATTGATGGCGTGGATCGAGACTGCTCGACGAGCCATTTTTGCCTAAACAATCAGCCATCGTCTTCCATGACGGCTCACCAATTCGTCAGTTCCATCTCCGCCTTGGTCTTCTCAGCTTCAATAGACTCCAGCATGGCGCTCGCAGTGACCTGCAACTTGTAAGCCGTCCATAACCCTTCTTGGTCCTTCTCCGCATAAAAAGGCAGCGAATTCAGGTCGACCTGGATTCTGTTTTTGAGCAGATAGCTACCAATCGCACTGGGCTTAGCGTGCACCTCCTGTCTGATCGAGGCGATCCTTGAACATAGTTTCCCTAGCTCAGTCTTTTCATTGCTGTAATGCTCGAATACACCGAGTCCAGCCAAGAAGACTTCGGTAGGAGTAATCGGTTCAAGCGGGGCCGACGGATTGGCAATGAGGATAAGAAACCGCTCTGGGTCGGTCGCGGACGAGATCTTCCAGGCGGGTTCTGTGCTGCCGTCTTCTTCATCGACAAGTACACCGATGTCCCGTAGCTTGTACTCTGTCGGCAGGGTGTAGCCACAGCCAGATGTGCCAGGTAAGAACGCCCCTGGCTGGTGGTACCAAGCGGTTTGATTGGAAGAGGAACCGATGGTGATTTCGGGAATGGGGTCAGCCATGTTGAAGCAAGAATGTGGGGAGAAGGTAGTAGGCGATCTTTCGGAGGGGAGGGCGACATGGTGATGCCATTATATGAGCGATCGGACAGGCGAGTTTGCGGGAATGCAGATAAAAGGATGTTGCAACACGACAAGCAGTGCCCAAATCTCGAGCTTCTGCCCTCCCGGTCCGTGCCGCTTCAGCAAGGGAACGATCCTTTCATGGCTCTCGAGGCCAGCAAGCGCACACTCTCCACTCGGAAGACGCTCTGCTCGAACGGGCCACCATGCATGTTCACATGCTTCTAGCAGCGTCGCTATCGAGAAGCAAGACTCCAAGATTGCCACAGATCCAACGCCTTTTGTTGTCTTTCTCAGTGGTCAGTCTACCTGAAACGTTGCCATGAACCCATCCGACGCGTTGTCTCTTTCACCCATCTCACCCAACACCATCTCCACCTCGCACACATCTCTACACCCTCTGTCTTTCTCCTAGCACGTGTGACACTCGGTACGGCAAACATGATGTGCAGAACGACATGCTAGGACATTGACGCTCGCTCGACTCCGACTTTCGACAGTGACGCGACGAACGACCAGGATCACCCAACATCTTTTGCTGCTGCTGCTGCAACGATCAAAGCGTGCTCCACCTGCCGACAACCATCATTCATTCACCGACCACACAGATATCCCTCTTGCTCGACCTTACCGCTCGAGTCGCTCGACAAGATGCCCTCCGCTCGACAATACCCGGACACGATCGACCTCGACATGGACGACGACCACGACGACAACAACGACTTCACCTCTCCCCCTCCTCTCAAACCGCACACTCGAACATGCACTGCCTCGTCCTCATCCTCCTCGTCCTCATCGCAACCTCGACTGCGAACAACCTCGTCCTCATCTTCCAGCCTTCCACGACATTCATCCCCTCTGTCCCGCTCGACTTTCCCCGTCAAGGTATATCCTACAACTGTCGATTTCGGAGATGAAGACGACGAAGACGAAAATGATGGAGACGATCGAGCTGGTGACACTTTCAAGGCTTCTTCCATGTTGCTCGGTCAACTCGCTGGAAAAGCGACAAAACGCTCAGCGCCGAAGAGTGTGGTCGTAGCGGAAGAGACGAGGGTTGGGAAAGGGACTGTCAAGAAATTCATCCCGACAAAGAAAAGAGGTCTCCCAGCCAAGATGCTGGAACAGAAAAAGGACGCTGTAGATCGCGATCTTGGAGACTCGTTCGATATGGAGGATCGTAGGTCTCATCTGGCCCCCACTAGAACCTCAACTGATATGCAGAACCGGTCCATTTCGTTTTGAAGCCTAGGGCGCCAGTGTTCAACTCGCACGAACTGGACGAGCTGGATGGGCTAGACTGGGGAGACGAGGAAGATCAGAAAACGCTCAAGATGACCGATACGATCAAAGGTCAACTCCTTCCTCCTTCTTCCAAATCGACCAACGCGTTCCGCTCTCACCCTGTCACCGTCGCGGCTCCCCCTCCCGACTCGTACGAGGACGATTTTGCCGATCTCACCGATGCCAACCTCGACCATCTCTCTTTCGAACCTCAGCTGCGTAATCGAGCGTCGATCAATAGCAACCTCGACAATCTCTCCACGTCCACGTCGGATGAGCGACAAACACAAACACCGCCGTCCAAAAGCACTGCCTATCGAAACTCGGCCGCATGGAGCAACGACGGATACGACTCGTCTAAACGATACTCGGAGACATCAGCGACTTCCATCACGTCTATCGCTACGCCCAAAGACCAAAACTCACTCGAGCTGTATGAAGACGACGATGCGGAATTTGGTCTCGACTTGGATGGGTTCGGCTCGGATAAGCAAAGTCTGGTCGCTCGGCTGGACGCAAAGAGGAAACCGTTTGAGAATGGCCCCAAAACGTTTTTCCACTTGGGTAGTCATCGACGAGACGGGACAGACGAGACGTATAGTACGGCGGACACGTCGATGGAGGATGGTTTTGAGTTTGAGCCAGGACAACGAGGCCTCTCTCGACGGGACTTTGACAAGTCGACCAAAAAGCGGTTGATCAAGTCGAAGAATGCAAAGCTGGCAGAGAGGGCAAAAGAAGAAACGGCGGCAAAGGAGAGGGAAAAGGGATGGAACAGGCCAACGGGGGTGGTCTCTCGGCCTCAGCTTGGCGGATTGGGAGCAGGAGGCACTAGGAGTCATTCGGCCAGTCTGTTGTCGACGTTCAATCTGTCGAAGCGATCCGACTCGCCAGCAGGTCGACCTCGAGCTTCGCTCAACTCGCACTCGTCTCAACCTATCCATCCTCCTCCACCTCCTCTTCCTCCTATACCCGCTGCTCCTAGCACTCCGGCACATCGTCTACGATCTCAACGTTCTCACGCCAACCTCGTATCGCCTCATCCGGGTTTGAAACACAAGAGCTCAATGCCAGTCTTACCGGAAGACTCTCGACACGTCGTCTCGCCCCACGACGAGTTTGGTCACCTAGCCGGACGGATATCCAACTCGACATCGAGGCTACAGCAACCTACCCTTGCTTCACTCAGCAAGCGGAAAGAAAAATCTCGACCGAGTCTGCACGATGCCTTTGCGCCGGAACGCGATATACCCGACTCGTCCTCTGTCAGCAGTATCAGCACGGATGCGTCGTCTCGACAGCCCAATGCGCCGAAATACGGCAGTTATGGTCGATCTGGAGGATCGAGCTTGAGGGGAAAGAGTGGGTTGTTGTTGGACAAGAGGGAAAAGGTGGAGATGGGAAGGACGAGTTTGGATGGGGTGAGGGGGGACGATAGTCCGCCTCGACGTGTTGGGCAAGCCGGGATCGGCCGATTGGATCGATTTGGTGAGTTTGAACCTGCTCTCCTCCCTCTGCATCAGTGCTGACGGTGCTAGGCGATGCAAAGATGATGAAGGTGTCGTCCAGGGACAAATCTCGAGCGGGAACTCCGATCAACAGAGATTCTGCTGGACGCTCCAAGGGGACAAAGACAAAGCGCATACTCGTCCGACCGGAGGATACCAAGTGCGCCAAGTACGACACTACCGATCTCCAGCGTCAGTGATCTCATCTTTTCTCCCGCGATCACGTTGTCGCTGACTTGCGTGTAGAAACTTCCAACATGACTTTCAACCACAGAACCGGTCGTTGGGAAGGCAACGAAGACGAGATGAACGTATTTGACCGTCCTCCCCTCGCTCGAACACTCATCACGCAAGACTCGATCCCGGACACCCTCGTCGGCCGAACGACATTGGGTAATACTGCTGCTGCTGCTGCTGCTGCTGCTGCGTCTGCTTCTTCTTGGGTGGTGGGGGATATGAAGTTTGATCCGGCAAAGATGGCATGGATATCGACACTCGACCCGGCTGAAGAGGAGCCTGATCCGTTTGCCGGCTGGGGAGACGACGAAGAAGTGGACGGTGACGATGACGATCGAGCAGGAGGGACGATACGGTCATCTCGATTGGGTGCAGCAGCAGCAGGGCAGTTTGGGCATCCGACGCATAGTGTCGCTGGGTCGAGTCGGATGCCGAGCGAGGCAAGCAATTCTTCCGCCGTCTCTCGGGGCGACCATGATCAATCCTTTGCGTCGTCTGTCGGGCCGAGGGAGGGTATCTCGGCAGAGCTGCAGGCGGAGTGTAGAGAGGCTGAGGGGAGACATAGGGAGGAGATGAGGCCATGGTTGGTCAAATCGGGTGGGGAGGTGGAGAAAGAGAGGCAGTGGAGGGATGGAGAGAGATTGTCGATGATTAGGACGTTTACCGAGGGGTCGGGGTTGGGCAGGTCGCATGGCAGTGTGGTGTGAGGGTCAGAGACGGGGCGAATACGGGTGCCAGGGGCATGCGTTAATTCTCGCGACTAGACGAAATCGACAACGAGCTATGATGCTGCACGAATCTTGATTATGCAAATTTATTCTTATTCCATCTCCTGAGCGCTGCACATACGACGAGCGCGATATGTCCCATGCTCCATGCTATGTATGCTATGTTTGATGTTTGTGTACTGGACTGGTTCTACTGCGTGACCTCTTCGACCCGACTGCCCCTCTCGTCCACCTCGAGCAACTTCCAATCCACCTCTACCCCATTCTCCTTGAAGATGGCTCGAATGTCGGCCGCTATTTGGTCGAAGTCGCTCGTCGCAAGCGCAAGGATGGTCGGTCCGGCTCCGGATAGACAGATGCCGAGGAGACCAGAGTGGGTGCGGGGCGTGAGGGTGGAGAGGATTTCCGGTAGACCGGGGATCTGCATGGTTAGCGCAATCCCTCAGTCCTTGGAGCAAAACACAACGAGCTGTGAGAGTAAATCTGACAGAGAGAGGTGTGGCGAATGTAGATGACGGTCGACTTACCAAAGCCGCTCGGTACGGATGATGTATCCTATCCTTCATTGCCTCGTAGATCAACTCTGGGTCAGGCGGTGACCTCGCCAAAGCAGTCGTCAACACTGCCAACCTCTGCAAATTGAACACCTGCTCCGTCAGCCCATTTTCCTTCCTTCCTCTTACAACGACGCACCATATCTTTCCTCGAGTAGGTGTCTGGCAACACCCCCCTGGCCTTGGCCGTCGCCAGCTCAAACCTCGGCATGACAGCAATCGCCTTGATCTCTTTCGCCCATCCAAACCGCACATAATGCCCTATATCCTTCGGCGCCCTAGGCGGATCCCTGCCCCATTCCGGTCCTGCGTCCGTCGGGTACTCTGGCAAGACCTCCGCCAGAGGTATACTCGCCGCCGACGTATCCTCCGGCGAGAGCTCTTTCAGGTAACTACCCACAAATCCTCCTACCAGCGCAGCGGTCACGTTATCCGGGTGTCGTTCGACCATCAATGCAAAGTCGAGCAGTCGAGATTTTGGCAGATTGAGGTTACCCAGTAGGTCGCCGAGTAAAACACCAGCTATGACGGCCGCACCGGAAGATCCTAATCCTCGACCGAAGGGGATCTCATTGTGCGCGGCAATGGTCACTCCTCCGGGGAACGACGAAATGTCGTGTGATCGCAAGACGTACAGTGCGACTCGAGTCAGGAGGTTTTTGTATGGCGAGAGAGGGACATTTTCCGAATCAAGTCCCGTGTAGCTGATTTCGGGCAGGGCGGTGGAGGCGGTGGAAGAGGAGGAGGGGTCGGTAGTGGGGATAGTGACGAGGAGGGAGAGAGAGAGGGAGAGGGCGATACCGCAGACGTCGAAGCCTGGTCCGACGTTGGCTGTCGTAGCGGGCACTGTTATCCTGTACGACCGGGACATGGTGGATGTATAGGTTATAGTAGTATAGCAGTGGTCGAGTCGAGATGTTAGAGGAGAGTGAATTGATTAGGGTGGCAATTCTTTTCTCTCCATTTAATCCCATCCCATCTCTCGACGACCTTGTTGCTTCGACTGTTGCCTGCCTTGACTGTTTCACCACTACTCATTGCATCTCCAACACTCGAAAAGGTCAACAGAGAGCTATACGACTTACCAGGCAGCCGCAGAATCATCACACCACGCACACCACACGTTCCAATCAACCGACTCTCAATCGCGTATCGCATTTCCACCTCGAAGGAACCCTCCCAAGATGTCCGGACGTAAAGTGATGGCCCAGGTCAGTCTCTTCTCGTTCACGCGTCGCATACTTTCTGACATCCCTGTAGCCCATCAACATTCTCTTCTCTTTCCTCCAAAAGCACACAAAAGTCAGCATATGGTTGTACGACAATGTGGAATTCAGGTTAGAAGGATATATCATTGTGAGTAGGCCGTTCCCCCTCTCATCGTCCTTCCTTCCTGCTCGACCACCTTGCGCATGCTTGCCCAATCCATCTGCACCCTCTGTCTTGCGGACCAATTTCTGCTTCCCTCTCACCCGGGTAGACGTCCAAATGCTGGAGTGGTGTGTGCTGACGAGTAGGGATTTGACGAATTCATGAACGTAGTCATCGACGAGACGGTCCAAATCTACCAACCAAAGAAAGAATCGTCAAAGGCGGTCAGGGAGCCAGAAGACCTCGGGAGGATATTGCTCAAAGGTGAGTTCACGTAGCTCGACCAGTTACCCTCATCAACCCTTCTTCCTCGTAGCCTCGTCTTCGACTGTCGTCCTCGTCTCCCCTCGTCTCCTTTACACAGAAGATGCAGGGACTAACGTCTAGGCGACAACATTACCCTTGTTCAACCTGCTCAAGCATGATAATCGGTATAGTCCACGGCGTAGAGAGAGACGATGCGGCAGGTGAGAGAAAGCCAATGGGAGGTGTGGGACAAATTTGGGCAGCTAGGACAAGAAATGGAAATGGACGAGGAGGAAGGACCGTTGCGCTAAGTTAAGGAAGAGGCGCTGTCGAGAGCCACGGGGATACGCTCTCGACACTGACAAGAGGAGAAGGAGAAGGGATCGTATCTCTCTTTTACACACCGCATTCATGTGTTCTTCCGGAAATGTATAGAAATCACCAGCACACATCTCTGCTCCTCCCGCCTCGTGTGCGCTTCTACCTCGGCTCTCAGGGGTCTCATCTGTTTTCCACCCATCTTCGAGGCTTGAGAAACAACTGATCTGCGAACGCGTGGAGTGACTATCATTTGATGTATCTATGCATGTTCACAACATTTGTACAAGTCATATTCCCAAAAAAGCCCAATGAGAGACGTTTCGCAAAAGATCTCATCTCTACACCTCTACCCCGGTACCCAGCAGCTCCACCTTGGCACGCTCAATAACGTCCCTCATCACCTTGAGCCCCACCGGCTTGGCCAGCCACACATCGATTCCACACTCGACGATGCCTTTGCGCCGATGCGCCTCGCTCGACATGGCAGTGACGGCCACGATCCTCGTCCTAATCTTCCCCTCTGCCTTCTCCTGCGCCTGCGCCAGCGCCTGCCACTGCCCCTGCGCCGGTCCCTGCCCTTGTCCTTGAATCTGCTGCCCCAGGGTCCGGTCCTCTTCCTCGCCAATAGTTGTTATCCCGACAGGCGACTGTGGCGACTGTCCCGGACTCCACACTGTCGAGTTTGTCGGCCCCATCTCATTGACCGGCGAATCAGGTGGTGCCGAGTTGCCCGACCTCGTCCTCACATGACCGCTCGAACCACTGCTCGCCATGCCCGAATTCGTCCTTTGCGCCCGCACACTCCCCCTCGTCGACAATTTCGGTCGGCGGATCTGGGATCCCCTCTCGATCGCTCGAATCTCAGTCGCCGCCTGGAAACCGTCCTTTTTCGGCATGTTGATGTCGAGCAAAATGAGGTGAGGTCGACATGCCATGTATTGATCCACCGCCTCTTCTCCATCCCTCGCTTCTGCCCACTCGCACTTTGTCCGCTTGAGCATGGTCGTGAGGATTGACCGATTGACATCATTGTCCTCCACAACCAACACTCGCAGCACGGCCGCCGCGGCCTTGCCAGCTCCGGCAGACACTTGCCTGCCTGCGAGATCCGCACTTGTGATCGACGAAGCAGCTCGAGACGATTGTCCGCCATCCAGACTGTCGTCGATGTCGATCCGATCCGACGTGACGGAACCCGTGATCGACCCTCGATGAGAAAACGAGCTATTCGTCTCGCTCGACACGTCGGGCATACTCGAAAGCCTCGGTCGGGCAGGATCGATGTCGAACCCTTGGAGATCCGTCGTCAATGCCTCGACCTGCTTATCGATCGGTGATAACACCGGCAGTGGTCGCAAATTGCCCAACGTGGGCGAATTGCCGGGCGACGGTGAGATGTCGCCCTCGTGGGTTCCCGGCAGCCTCGAGGGGAATGGCGTAGCGTCTTTGGACTCGGCGTCAGTCGGTCCAGTCGCAAGCCTCTCTTGTCGGGCGTCCGATGGTTGTTGGTATAATCCTCGTCGAGACGGGTCGTCCATTGGATCTCGAAGGATTCCTCCCACGACTGGCGAAATGTACGTCGCTCCAAGCGGAGGCAACTGCTTGACCGGTCTCATAATCTCTGAGAGGACGGTCGGTCGGATCGGCCGAGCGACATGTCGGACAGCAATCCCATCCCAGTCGTCCCGCGACACGACAGTTGCCGGGTCGTTCTTTGAGCCTCGCCTAGCCAGTCCTCCTCCGCCAATTCCAGAAGCTTGAAACGTCTTTTCCCTCTCGTCGATCAAGACAATCTCCACCCCTTGCCTAGCCCTCTCCGCCAGACTCATCAACGCAGCTCGATTCGTCGAACTTGGCGCAACAATCAACCCAGCATATTGAATATCCGGGACAACTCTGCAAAAGTTCAATTTGAGCTGTCGAAGAACACTTTTACCGACTCGCTTGACGGCAACGCTCGAATCGAATCCGACGAGGTATATCCCATCCTGTCGAACTCTTTCCGTGTGAAGTTCGGCGTCGACCGGATTGCCTCCCTCGGGATTTTCATTTTCTTGCTCCGCGATGGTCGCTAATGCTTCGGCTCGAGCCAAAATCTCGTCTTGATCGCTCTCGTTGTCTTCGTTGAAGAGGTGGAGCGCCATCTCGACATGGACGAGCGTTCCCTTGCCAGGCGTACTTGCGACAGCAAGCTTCCCACCCAGCAGCTCGATCATCCTTTGAGCAAGTCGCAGACCGAGTCCAGATCCAGGGGTGAACGAATCGGTGCCGGTAAAGGGCTGTAACACCTGGTCCTCCAAGTAATCGGCGGTCACTAGGTACATCAGCATTACACTCTCTACCACAGTTTCGACCCCTTGTGCAACTCACTCCCTTTGCCAGTATCCTTGATATCGATAGATATGATACTGGTTCGAATCGAATTATCGTATCCAGCAGGCAAGACGACGTCCCTCGAGACATCTTGCACCGTCACATGCACATAACCCTTGTCGGTAAACTTGCAAGCATTGTGCACAATCTTGCCGATAGCCCTAAACGTCGTCAGCACATCGCTCAATCTCCATTCCAAACCCAAACTCGCCTGATCAAAGGTCCAGGATCTTGCGCCAGCTTCCACGTCCCTCTGCTCCTCGGCAACACCTCCAACACCATCTCCACCGCGTCCAATCCCGGTTTTCCCTGTGCCCGCCTCGACCTTTCCTCTAACGCAATGGAATCCATCATGACATGCTCCAGCACATCGTCAAAAGTCGCAGTGGTCGTCTGTGTCGTGGTGATGGGTACCAATCCGATTCCAGGTTGAGCCGGCTGATTGCCACCCTTTGCGTTGAGCTGCTCGGGGTTGATCAATTTGGTCTCGAGTTTGTTGGTGAGTCGACCTATATCCAACGTATCAATGATATTTTCGAGAATCGTCCCAAGCGCCAAACCGTTCGTCTCGATAATCTCGAGCTGGTTGAGGGCGTCTGCTCGATCTTCCGACGCCATACGCGCCAAAGAAGGTCGTTCGTTGTCGTCCGTTGTTTGGGCGGGCGTGGCGAAACCACTCGACTCTTCTCCACTCGACGTTGGCATACCCAACATCGCATCTCCATCCCGACTCGTCCGAGAAGACATCGGTGGAGGTCTTTCAGCGAGGTTGGGCGATCCACCGGGCGTCATGAACCCGTTCGACAGCGCAGCTCGAAGTAACGACGCCGCAGCATTGAGCTGATGTAGGGGTGTTCGAAGTTCGTGCGATGCTGCGGCCGCAAAGTTGAGCTGAGCTCGTTCAGCCTGATGCAGTCGTTCTTTCATAACTAAACACCGTCAGCACACTTCCTATTTCATAGACGACAAGCCAAACTCACCGCTGGCCAAGAGACTCCCTGCAATCGTCTCGACAAACTGCATCGCTCCCGCCGGATAGGTATACAGCGGATCCGTCCAACAAGCCACCACAGCAAACGACACTTGACCATCAAACCCAAAGATCGGCATGGCCATCGACGTCTCGGTTCCAGGCGGCATGAGGTGGTTGATACTCTGCGCGATCCCTTCCGAATCGTCTCGCGTATACCACACCTGCCTCGTCTTGACATTCGCAGCGATAAATTCGGAAATGATTTTTTTAGCCGCAGGAGAAGACGTAAAGTTGAAGGCGAAATTGTCGTGCTCGCAACTATAGCCCAACATGGCCAACTGCTCACGCAAGTAAGCACAATTTTTGCAAGTGGGTCAATCAAGCAAAGATTTCGACTCACATCATCAGAATGCTCCGCAGTGTAGTATCTCGATCCTGTCCGCCTTCCCGAGGGGATATACAACACCTGGGGTGTCCGACTAGGCGCAGTCGGATCTTGAAGAGCATACGTCTGTCGAGCTCGTTTCGTCCCTTTCACCGTATCGTATCCCTCTAGCTCTTCCTCCTCTTCCGGCGTTATCTCACCTTCCACCTCGTTGGCCGCCGCAGTTGATCCGGCTCGTATTGTCGCTCCGCCCCTCGACATTGAAGCCAAAGAAGTATGCGGCATCCTCCTCGTCCTCGAGCTCTTGGTCGATGTCCCGCCTGTCGAGCTTCCGCCAAATGCAGGATAAAACAGGTGAAATTGGCTAAGATCAACCACTGCGACCGCATATGCATCGAGAGCCGTCCTAATCTCGGTACACGCCTCGTCGTAAATGTCGATATCGCCCTCTGAAGTATGCTTGTCGGCTCCCTCTTTGCGTTTATTCGACGAGGTCTTGGTCTGTTGCTGACCTCCCCCAGAGGATCCTGTACCGGTAGACTGTGTAGCAGACAACTTCGATCGTCCTGCCCGCTCCAGTGGCCGACTCTTGAGCGATCGTCGCAGAAAGTCTACCGAGACTGTACCATCAGCACGGGGCTCTACACCCTACACCTCATTCGACAACTCACTTTGATGCAGTTTGGCGCTCTCGATCGAAGCAGACTGAGTGTACAACAGCTCAAGCTTGGACGTCAGCGCTATTGCCCCTCTTTGCCCACTTGGGCAGCCTCCTAAAAAGACGACTCACCTCGCTCACCACCCCCGCTGCCAGATCTTTCAAAAAGTTTTTGTCCGACTTGCTAAAACTCCTCGGCTTGTCGTCCATCACACACAACGTCCCAATCACCGCTGCTCTCGGTCCATTCCCAATCACCAAAGGCGCTCCGGCATAGAAAATCACTGGACCCGCTCCTTCCTTGACGTAGGGGTTATGGCGAAACCTCCAATCCTTCGACATGTCATTTACAACCAACACGTCTGTCGGCGAAGCAACGACCGTATGACTGCATATAGCCGATTCGTTCTCGTCCTCGAAGACGGGAAAGTTTTCCGCCGCCATGATGCTCGCCTTTGAGAGACCGATGATTTGGACGACCGAGCCGGTGCATTTGAAGTAACCACGAGCAAGTCGAACAAACCGGCGTACTCGGACTTGTATCTCCTCGGAATGCGAGTCGTTCCATTCAGGCGAGTCGAACCCCAATCGCCTGATCACTCGTAGACGCCTGCGCATACTGTCGGGAGGTTGTTGAGGCGGGGGTAGGTATCCTCGGGCAAGGAAAAAGTCTCGTATTCTCGTTCGTTCCGCTTCGATATCGAATCCAAGGTCAACGACAGATCCCGAGTTGGTTGTACTGCCAGTTCCAGAGTCGAGCAAGATGGAACCACTGTCCCTATGAACGCCTCCTCGTTCCTTGGGCAAGGCATTCGCACCGTCCTTCGACCCCGACCTTGTCAACGACCGTAGACTGCCTCGGGAGCGGGGATAATTGCTTTGTCGCCGTCGGGTCGGTTTAGACGGTCCAGCTCCTGCTTGATGTTCCGCTGGCGATTCTCCTTCTTCCGAAGGCTGAGAGCTGGAGCGCCGTACCGAAGCCAGTTCGACCTGATCAAGCCGTTTCCTGCGTTTCCTTCCTTGTCCAGCTTGAATATCGAGTTGTCGCATATTCTCACGGGTCAATCCTTCCTCTTGTACCGCATCGCCCGACCTTCTCTGCCTAAACATCCCAGTCCCAGCCGTCGCGGAATCCTTCTCCTCCGATGCCACATGCTCCCCATCTGCCGTCGACGCCTTCCTCTCCCTTCCCACCACACTTCCATTCTTCGACCTGGTCCTATTCTTCTGAATGTCCTTCTTCTTGTCCTTCTCCTGCTTCTCGTACGCAAAATCCCTCGTCGAGAGGTCCGACTGGTCGGCTTCCTCGCCAGACGCTTCGTTTGGACTGGGGATATCGGGGATATCGGGATCCTGATAGTTTTCGAAAAACTGACTCTTCTCCTCTCCCGTGCTGTTCGGTGTGGTGAATTGGCTTGATTGATTCGGCCCACTCGGCGCAGGGGATGGAAGGGGTACGTTGGCGGGAGAAGTGCGAGGGCGATTACGAGGGCGAGGAAGAGGGCGAGGAAGAGGGCCATCGGCGTCCGCAGAGGGCTGAGGAGAAGCCGGCTGATTTTCAAGAGGTGGGACAGGTGGGGAAGTCGAGTGGTGAGAAGGGGTCGATCCATGTCCAAGATCACCATCATCATCATCGTTGTTCCCCCTTTCCTCGTCCGTCGACTCGCGTATCAACTCTTCTTCTTCGTCCTCGTTGATGACCTCCTCTGAAGCGATCGACGCTCTCGCAGATGATGACAGCGACTTTGGCTTCTTTCCCTCTTCACTTTCCGCACTCGCCTTCTTTTGCTTGGTCGTCGTCGTAGGTGTCGTCGTCGTGGTCGTCGTCCTTTTCTTCCTCCTCACCAGCCTCTCTGTCGGAAACGCGCTCGAATGCAATGTCCCTTGCGCATATCTATTACACGCGCCATCAGCCTACGATCCTCCTTCCTTTTTGAGTGTTTAGTCGAAAGATTGATTGATTTGCTCACCTGGAGATAAACGCATCCCAATCCTCGTTGGTCTCGGGTCGATCGACGACCCCAAACCTCCCTGCGTTCCTCCCAGTGCTCTCTGAAGACAGTTCACGAGCAGCGATAGATGAATCGTCGAGATCGGGTTCTTCTTCAGGGGTCCCATGTCCTCCAACGTCTTCTGCCAACAACATCCCCCCTCCTCCCCCAATCCCACTCGGCTGGCAACAAGCCGCCGCCGCCATGGGCTACACTCTTAGTCGGAATGAGACCGTCTTGTTTTGGTGTTGCTACAAGTCGTGGTGGTGGCGGAGACTACTATGTAGTCGGTGTCGATGTTGCGATGCGTGAGAATTGTAGAGTCAATGAACAAGGGAGATAGGTGTCAACATGTAAAAGGGCGACGAGCGACGAGAGACGACGTGATAGTTGGTGAAAAGCGGAATCTGACCGACGCTCGTGCTTCGCTTTGGCTTTGGGTCGCCGAGAGAGGGCTGCCGCCTGCCGGGTCCCTACTTTGATTTACCAAAAGGATCTCAAGAGGCAGTGAGGCACAACGCCAGAGGAGGTCCTCGCCAAACTATGCATCGCGTCGCATCCACATTGCTGGAATCCGAGAATGCATAACTATAGCTGGCCAATCTCGTGCGAATGCATACATGATGCGCAGCTATAACTAGAAGATACTTT
>JALPCD010000251.1:0-17408 GCA_026538415.1 Cryptococcus sp. GC_Crypt_1
CGAAGTATCAAGTCGAGACGATTCCAATCTTTTCTCTAAGCTCCCTTGAGCAGCGATGTCGAAGGAAACTGGGCGACATCGTCAACCGTCTTGACAGGCGGAGTCGACGATGAGGATGATGACGCATGTCGAGACGATGTAGGAGGTGCGACGGGTAGTGTTGACGACACGGACGCAACGGTCGATGAAGTAGGGTCGGCGGGCGAGAGCGAAGAAGAGGTTTGACTGACCGCCCACAGGACATTATCGAGGTTGACACTCGCTTGACCGGGTACCGTCGGTATAATGGCCGATGATCCAGCTATGGCGATTGTATCGGATGCGGTCGCTTCCAGAGCGAGTGACGCGGCAGGTGGAAACTCTGCCATGTTAGCTTGATCTAGGCGCGATGGGTTGATTGTGCGGTCGAAGACCTGAAGCTCGAAGGAGACGTGAAAGATGGAGTGGGAGCTTACGAAGTATGACATGGAGAGTATGTTGCCTGTGACCTTTGTCGATACGGGTTTGACGCAAAATGGGACGTGTTTGGGCCAGGTCTCCAGGTGTCAAGGGAGAAAGGAGGAGGATAGGCGAAACAAACCGCTGTCGTTATCGTCGCAGCCGACTAAGATGTTTATACTTGTATGCATGATTGCCGACACCAAGTAGACCGGATATTTTCAAGTACTGCCTAGACTTCGTGGAGATGTGTCGCTCGTTATGTCGATATGATACGCTGTGCGAGATCAATAATAGCAATTGAGCAGAGACTCTATCGACAACATTGTGAGAGCAGCGTCGCGTCGAGAAACTTGTGACATCATCATATTTAATCTTATCATTCGATGAGATGGGTGGCAAATTTCAACCTGGACGCGTCAATAAGACCTCACGATTAGATCGGGAATTTGCCCTTCCTCCCTTCCCATTTTCTCAAACCTCTTGAACTGCCTATACTCTCACCCTCCTCTTGCCCTTCTCTCTCCTTGCACGAGGGAGAAGGCTCTCGGTATGTCGCTCGAGCTCGAACAAGCCTGGAGCGATCCCTCAAAAGTGGAAAATATCGCCCGAAAGACACTCGACCAAGAAGACGGAGATGTCCCTTCTTTCTACCTCCCCATCTTGAAGAATTATATGCGGCTTGAACCGTACGATGCCAATTTTATCCTGGAGCTAGCGGAGAAAGGGAAGCCAATGACGGGCGGGAATGGATTCGGCACGGTCACTTGCATGGACTGCTGGAAGGTGAGTCGAACTGTTCAGTTCTTGTTCAGAGTCCCGAAGTCTCGGGAGTCATGGTCGGTGTTGACGGGATAGGATGTTATTCTTGAAGCTAGTCCGATGCGACCTGGAGGAGGGAAGAAGGAAGGTTTTGGGTCTTTCTACAACTATCAAATGCACTGTCGAGAGGGGGACCACTTGCAAGGGAGGAATGAGCGATTGAGGCAGATGGTATGTCGGCTCCACAGGGCTCGAGACGTTGGGATGAAGAGCTCATGGGCAGAAAATCACACCCCCTCCTGTGTCAACCACCATACCGGACCTCGAGGCACCTCCTACCGCTACTCAGCCTTCTGGCCCCTCTTCCTCAAGCGCTGCTGGTCCTGGTGCTGAATCTTCCAACTCTTCATCATTGGCCAATCCCATCTCCTCGTCTCGTCCTTCCCATTCCGACTCGGTCTCGCCCCACATCCTCTCTCGACAATCCGTCGCTGGATCGTCAGGTGGCGCTCCAGCTGCCCAATCTTCGAGATCCTCGGCACGTCTGCCAGCCCTTCACCTCTCCTCTGCCTCGGCTACCTCCCAAACCTCTTCCGCCCCCTCGCAGCCCTTGCAACCTCTCGACGATAACCTTCCCGACATAAAACCGACTATATCAACCAAAGCCGTCGACAAAGGAAAAGGAAAGGCTCTTGACTGGCTCGAGCCGATCTACGTGTCTTCAGACGAGGAGGAGATGGACAATATGTGGAATGATGGAGATAGCGATGTGGAGCTGTTGGACGAGGACCGAATCCCCTCGGGAATGAAGAAGAAGAGAACCAACAAGGACGCTCCTTTCTTGATCGACAGCGATCACTCGGACAACGATCAGAAAAGCTCGCCTGTCCGGCCCAAAGCTCAACAGCCCAAGAAACACATCTCGACGACCTCTCACCAACCTCTTGCACCCATTTTCTCATCCCCTCATAAGGCCACGTCTAGCACAGCCCACGTAGCACCTTCGCCAGCGATCCAGTCGTCAGCTCCCGCCATAGCTTCTAGCTCCACCGCCGCCCAAGCGATTCCGGTCGATATCAAACCCGCTATGTCGACAGTTGCTCGACAATCCGCTGCAATACCTCGAACTTGGTGGGAGAACGAGATGGCCCATAGTATTAACGAAGCTTTGATCCGACATGGGCAACCTGCTTCGATGCAACAGACCGTCGACCCAATGCGACCTCGACTTGCCGGAGTCGTTCGATCCAAACCAACCTGGGAAGTGGCGAGTATCGTCGTCGCGGAGAGAGAAGTGATGGTGCAGCTATTGGTCAAAGGTCATGCGTCAGTCTGCTTCCACGCTCGAATGAACCTAGACGGGAACGGCAGCTGACGAGTAGCGCCAGAATTGGTGGAGAAAGAGAGATGACAGACCAAGTGACGGAACGGCTGCAAAGAACGATGACGTTCTGGAGGAAGCCCGGCTCATACATCATCCCTTCGCTTGAGGTTCTCAGGTTGGGCCACAAAGCACTCGAGAGTGCATGGGAAAAGTGGATACCATTCGGACAGCTTCGACCTCAGCCTATGATTGTAAGTCTGCTACCTCGAACCGGGGATCGAGCTGATTTTTTTTAGGCTGGACCTACGCCCAATGCTGTTGCGGGACCGTCCCAAGGCGCTCACGTAAAAAATGAGCCTGGCATGATGCTCAACACTCTCGGTTCAACTTTTGCCAGCGCCATCCGTTCTGGTATGACCTCGATGGGCTGGGATGTGAATCGATTCGGTGCCGGCGCTGCCTATAACCAGCCTGAGCATTTCCAACAGGGACCATACGGCGAATACATGCACGAAGAGTATGATCGACCTCGAAATGGCGAAGGATTGACCGCCTTGTTCAAGACCGCTCTCGACGATTTTCAGGAAGATACCGACGTCGAGACTGCGCTCAAAGGGCTGGATCTGGGCAGGCTGGAGGATCGAATACCGGGCTTGAAGCTGCAGCTCATGCCCCATCAAGTGCTTGGAGTACACTGGATGATTCTGCAGGAGAAGAAGGAGACGTGTCAAGGAGGGGTTTTGGGAGATCAGATGGGCTTGGGCAAGACGGTGCAGGCGATTGCGACAATGGTGAAGAACAAGAGCGAAGATGTCAAGGTCAGAACGACCTTAATCGTGGTGCCCCTCCCGCTGGTTCAACAATGGAAGAACGAGATCGAGTCGAAGTCCAACTTGACCGTCATGATCTACCACGGACCGAATCGAACGAAATCGACCAACGTGCTCAAGAACGCCGACTGTGTGATTACGACCTACTCGATGGTTACCGGTGATGCTGCGGATCTTATCGTGAGTTGACATTTCTTCTGACTGTTGCCGCCAAGCTGACTTTCAGGCTGCACCAAAGAAGAAAAAGAAGAAGGTTACAGGCGACAATGAGTGGATCGACAATGACGAGGACGATGTCAAGCCAAAGTTGGCCCTGAAGAAGAAGGGACCATTGTTGAAGGTCAAGTGGTACAGAATCATCTTGGACGAGGCGGCTATCATCCGAAACCGAAACACGAAGGCTTCAAAGGCGGTTCAGGAGCTCGACGGGGATAAGAGATGGTGTCTGACGGTAAGCTCGCTTCGTTGGATCAAGCTGACCTTCTAAGGGTACCTTGATCTACAATACCCTCACCGACATTTACCCTTACCTCCGATTCGTCGGCATCATTGCGTGGGACGACTTTCGACAACAAGTTCACCTCATCGCTACGAAAAGGCCGAATCTGGCATCTCGACGAGCTCAAGCGTTACTACGAAAGGTCATGCTTCGGCGAACGAAAGATTCCGAGTTACATGGCAAAAAAATCCTTCAACTTCCCGCCAAGACGATCGAGATGGTCGAGCTCGACTTTACCGACGAGGAACGAGCAATCTACACGGCAATCGAAACGGCAGCTCGAGTCAAGGTCAACAAATGGTACAAGGCTGGCACGCTGCTCCGACAATACCACATCGTCCTCGTCATGCTTACTCGACTTCGACAACTCTGCTGTCACCCTTGGTTGCTTCGAGCTTCAGAGGAGTATCAGGCGACGCACGAGGCAGGTTATGTGGATGTGGACGACGGAGAGGAGGCCGAACCGGGAGCACAAACGGCAAGGTCGTTGGACAAGGAGGCCAAAGAGGAGCAGATGAAGAGAGCGGTGGCCCTTCACGGGCAACCATGGGTGGACAAGGCGACCAAGAAGCTGGAGGAGAGGTACCAGTCGATGCTGCAGGAGTCTGCAGAAGAGGATGCGAACGACTCGGTGGGTACACTCCCGCATTGACTACTGTATGGGCTGACATGGTAGTCTTGCCCGATCTGCTTCGACATGTACACCGATGAGGTGATCACGTCCTGTCACCACTCCTTCTGTACGTCACCCCTCCGCCTTTGAGATGTAGCCTGACGAGTAGGCGCACAGTGTATCAACGGCATCCTTGACGCACCCCCTCGAGACGCCATGGTGGACGATGCAGCAGCTCGAGACGCTCGACCTTGTCCGATCTGTCGAACCGAAGTCAAACGAGACGACCTGTATCTCGCCAAAACGTTCTTCGACCCCGACTCGATGGCCAAGGCCGAACCAGTCGAAGCGGGCAGCTCGAAACTCGACATCAAGCCTTTTCCCATGTCTTTCGATGGAGAGGTCGTATCGTCCAAGCGAAAACGATCCGGAAGCGAAGACGAAGAAGGCGATCGAGTCAAGGGCAAAGGGAAGGCCAAGGCTGACCCAGGCGTAGACGACGACGACGAGGAGAATGGAGACGGCAACCTGGACGATGTGGGAATCGAGGACGTCTTACCCAGTACCAAGATGAAACGGATCGCCGATTTGCTCGCCATGTGGGAAGAGGTCGACCCAACGCAGAAGACGTTGATCTTTTGTAGCTTTGTCGAAATGCTCGAGCTCATGGCGGTCTATCTGCGAAAGAAGGGCATCAAGTATGTGCTTTATACGGGCAAGATGAAGACGGAGGACAGGGACGAGGCGATTCGAGAGTTCTGCCAAGCTGGAGAAGGGACGCCGTCGGTCATGCTCATTTCGTTGAAGTGTGGTGGAGGTGAGTCTCTCATTCGGGTCAGACGCGAGCGTGCTGACAGGCAGTCGGACTGAACTTGACGGCTGCGAATAATGTGATTGGGCTGGATCTCGCTTGGTCGCCTGCTTCGGAAGCTCAGGCGATTGATCGAGCTCATCGGATCGTAAGTCTACCGACAGATGGGGATGCGACTGGTGCTGATGGTCCAGGGTCAAACTCGACCGGTCACCGTCAAGCGACTCATCGTTCGAGACTCGGTCGAAGAGAGGATCTTGGCTTTGTGCGTAAGACCATACACTAAAGTTGCTGTCGCTGACGTGTGTAGGCAGGAAAAGAAACAGATGATCACGGACGGAGCGATGGGAGAGGGCGACGGTGGACGATTGCCTCGACTGAGCGCTCGAGATTTGCTTCACCTCTTCGGCGCTACGGCGGAGATGGAGTGATGGTAAACGATATACGACTTGCGACATACGAAACCACATTGGAACATGCTTTGGCGACTACAGTTGTTTGTATAGACTCGGATAGAATGGTTAGAGAATAGCCAAGGAAGGAGGGATTTTTTTGGGTACGGGATTCAGGTTGTAGAGTACAGAGGAGCGTGCGTCGTAAGCACATATACCCTAGTGTTAGCATATAGTATAGTATCCTCCAGAGAGGACAACTCTATGCGCAGCCTTTGCTATACATAATTCCATGCCAACTCATGCCAAACTATGCAAACCTGTGAATATCAATAGCGTGCACGAAAATTCGACTGGTCATAGAGCAGACTCATGGCAGACAGTGTTTAAGATATATCCCAATACATGGAAGTGAACAAACGATAGAAAGATGACAACAATGCTGAGAAGGGATACATACACCTGCTACGCCGTCTGCTTCTTCTTCGCCTTGGTCGGCTTCTTCTTCGGTGGATTCTTCGCTCTCTCCTCTGTGCAGGTAGGGCAAAGCCAATTCTCTGGCAACTTCTCCAGTCGATCCAAGCCAATGCAGCCGATATGGAACTAACAAAGTCAGAATATACTCTTCGTGGTGAGAAAGCAGCTCACCCATTCGAAAGGACAATTCTCCGCGTCGCACCCTATCATCTCGCCAAATGAAGTCCTCTGGCAGAAACAGTACACTGCCGTATCCAGATCCGGGTCACCTCCAGCTGGATCCGAGTCGGGCACCGGATTGTCGAGCTCCGGCATCGAAACAATTTTCTTGGTAAATGCCGCTCCTGGCTTCTTGGCGAGAGGTCGGCCTTCCTCTTCTCCGTCCGCTCCACTATCGTCGTCCTCTTCTCCTTCTCCTCGAGCTCGCTTGATCCCTCGACCGTTCCGACGAGACTTGTCGGAAGAGGATGTTGGTGGATTGAGAGCGGAAGATGGGTCGTTTGACGCTCGTCCGAGGTGAGATCCTTCTCTGCTTCCTACATCGAGACCGAGTCCTCCTTCCTTGTCGCCTAAAGACATCAGCATATAGATCATAACGTGAGGGGGCAGACGCACCTTCATCCGAGCCGTCATCGCTATCATCCGCCCTCCCCACCTTCTTCGCCTTGTTGGCTGCAGCCGCGAGTTGTCGAGCCGTCTGAGGTTGGACAGGCTTCGAGGCTGCAAACGCTGAAGCTGAAGCCAGAGAGTCGGTAGGAGAGGTAGCCCGAAGTGCACTAAGGATCAGCTCGTGCTCTGGGATAGAGCTACTTACGGTTTGCGCTTCTTTGCTGGAGCCTTCTTCTTGTCTCCTCCTACACTCGACGCATCATCATCCATGTTGATAGCCTGTATCCTGTTCTTCTTCTTCTTGGTTGGTGTCTCTCCTATTACCGGTACCGTTGTTGCTCCAGGCGCTCTCGACGGGAAGGGAGAATTGGCAGCTCGAGCGACGACACGGCGGGAGGCGGTGGTGTAGACCGGAGCTTGTTCGAGAAGCAGAGCTTCCGAATATGGAGAAGGAGGACCTTGAACGAGAAGGGTGGATGTAGCGAGGAGGTTGGAAATGTGTCGCTGATGAGCCATAATCTGAACGTCAGCTGTCGCCCATGAACGACAAGGGAGCATGCCAGCTTACTCCGTCACATGCGCCTCCGGCTACTCTGATCTTGTCGTCGCCTCCTAGCTTGTACCGAGCTGCTTCTTCTGCGATCTCCTGGAGAAGCTGGAAACGCTGGGCGGGGTCGATGGACGAGTCCTGGATCCAGTCTATGAGCTGATTCAACTTGGCTTCGAGGTTGACCAGCGTCGCTGCAAGTCAGCGGTCTTTCCAGGGCACGTATCAGATTGATCAAGCCCGATGAGAGGAAGACGGGAAGACGAGCTTACAATAGAGAACCGCTCCGAGCTCGTTGAGATCGCTGTGAACACGAGTCAATTCGGGCGGCAGTTGGTCCAGCGTGTCCATGATATCTTGTATGACGAGGATATCTTGCGCGTCGTTGACCTCTGGCTGAGGCGAAGGCGAATCCTCCATGGCGATGTTGGCTCGAGGCGGCATGATGCTCAGAAATGAGTGAAGTGACAGAGCAAAAGCTAGGAGCAGAAGGGTCAATAACCTTACCCAGCGGAGAGGAGAGGAGAGAAGGGGGAAAAGGCGGCGGACCCCGCACCCTCCACTTCGCCTTCCACCCTTTCGACTGCCAGTCCACACCATCTTTGTGAATCTGTACATACCCCTTGACGTGCTCGACAATGCTCCACATCCTCCCCTTCGTCCCTTGATCAACATGCACGAGCTTTCTCATCGATCTCGCTGGAGATAAAGCTAGGTTCGCGAAAGGCATGGATGATTGTTGCAATAATGGAGCGAAATGACAAAGGATCGCACTCAATCATCCCGCTTCCCCTTGCTCGATCTCGGCGTAGTCTTGGACAATCAAAGGAGAACGAAAGCCTTGTTGACCTTTCTACTCGGCAGTTATGCAGCTAGATTTGTATAAGAGGGACAATTGCCGGTTAGCGATCCCCTTATAATCAACCCGCTCCGACCCCATCTTCGCCCTTCGCCCTTCTCTTTCGCCAACCACCTCATCTCGGTATCTCTCTGTCTGCCAAGATGCTCGGCTATGCCCTCTTCGCTTTGCTGTCCATTATAGGAGTGCTGGCCGCTCCTGCGAACCTGACCAAGCGAGCTTCAGGAAAGGTCAGCTTTCCGCCTTGCTTCCCGTCTGTTGTAGCTGATGGGTCTAGGCTGGAATTTCCTGGCCTCAGCAAGAACGATCCGCCAAGCCTGTCGAGCAGTTCTTTGGCTCGGGCTCGTCTTTGAGCTGGTGGTGGAACTGGAACAAGAACTATGGACCGGGTTTGTTCACCTACGACCAGTATCAAGCCAATGTCAACGCCGAGTTTGTCCCCATGCAGTGAGTCGGCGACCGATGCTACATACGCGAGAGCTGATGGTGGATATGACACTGCCATGCTGCTCAATCAAGATCCGCTGCAAGATGGGTGGAAGGAGATGATGGGGTACAACGAGCCGGATCTCTTTACGAAAACTGGAGTCTCGGTTCCTCTGGCTGTCAATGTTGCTGGGGACAAGTGCGTATCACTCCTTCAACCCTCCACCTGTTCCTATACTCGCTGATGGTCAGTTGGAAAACTATGGTTTCGACTATCCGACAAGTCAACCCAAATGCGGTGTTCTGGAGTCCATCCGTTGCCTGGAATAAGCAGTGGTTAGCTGTAAGTTACCTCTCTGCTTGAACAACGCAATACCTAACCCTGGCAGGACTTCTTCGGGTACATCTGCCCAGGAGGACTACAAGGCTGCGAGTACGCTCCCAGCTACCTCGCCATACATGTCTACGCTCTCGACCTGCAGAGCTTCAAGGATCAGGTGAACGGGTACCATGATCAATTCGGCCTCGACATTGTTATCACCGAGTATGCCTGCTATGTCAGTCTTCCTGGTGACGAGTACATGACATGGCTGATGGGTAGTTCTTTGACGACAGCAACCCTCGACCGCCTCTTTCGCAGGTATCGCAGTTCATGTCGGACACTACAGCTTGGCTCGACTCGGTCGCATGGATTCAGTGAGTCAACGCCTACTCCTGCCCATCACACAGCTTACTCGTTTAGCAAATATGCTTGGTTTGGTGCTGTGAGAGATTCTAGGTGGCTGTGGGGTGTGGCGGAGACCAACAGGCTCATGGACGCATCGGGAGCTTTGACCAACCTGTAAGCTCAGCACAGCACCTCTCCAGGCGAAAGTCGCTGACGACGTCCAAGGGGCAAGCAGTATATCGCAGGTGGACAAGCCTGAGGCATTGACTAAGTAGACACGATGCATTCTATTACATCTATCTTCTCTGCGATTCCCCAGCAATGTACACGATAACAGCTTTTTACACCAATGATCCCATCGCTTTCCCTTAGTAAACATAGACAAACTCGTTGTTCTTGAAGTCGGTCAAGTCGAGCAGAGCGTTCTGACCCAGTCCATCGTCGGTCGAGTAGGCAACGTACGTGTTTGACATGGAGGTATCGATCAACTTGGCGGGTTTGCCAACAGCGACTCGTTGACCTTCCCGTTGCTTGTTGAAGAACATCAAGGTGATGACCTGGAGACCGATGATGGCGAGCAAGGCACAGAACATGATCATGACCGCTCGAAGACCAGGTACATAGTGAGGTGCGTCTTTTGCGTTGAACAAGAGTGGACCGACAATGTTGCCGACGGCGGAACCAGCGTTGTAGAGGGACATGATGGAGCTCTTTTTCGTTTGACCGGCCGTGTTGGAGATCATCCACGAGACGATGAGCGGGTTTCCACCAAACAGGAAAGCGAGCAGGTAGTAGCCGACGAGCGCAGGTCCCTGCTGTGTCTTCCCTGTCGAGCCGAGACCGTAGAGGATGGCGAGACCAGCGATGACGGGAATGATGAAGGCGGCGAGAACGGCCGACTTGAGCTTCCACTTTTGAACTGCGTACGAGGCGCCCAAGATGCAACTAGTCTGTCAGCATTGACCCCACCGAGCGACGAATAGACTTACACGAATTGGACCACACCAAACGGCATGTTGAGCAAGGCTGTCACGTAGATGTCGAAGCCAAAGCCCTTGATCAAAGTCGGACCGAAAGCGTTGGAAACACTAGCAGCAATGTTGAGCAGAAGGGCCATGAAGAGCCACAGCCACGACTTGGGGTCGTAGAACATCTCGAACACCTGAGCCCACTTGAACTCGGAAGTTCCAGTGCCGGTCTGGTTCGCTCGAAGTCGTTCAACAGCCTGCTCCTTTTCGGTTTCGGTCAAAAATCGAGCCGAAGCGATATCACCATCGAGGAAAAGGTAGACGAGCGGAGAAGACAGCACAGTGATAAGACCAACGAAGAGGAAGATGATCTGCCAGGAATGGATCTTGTCCGACTTGATGTGACCCCTGGGAACCGTCAGTGAGGGTCAGAGGGGGAAGTGGTGAGACTTACAGGCCAAATGAGAGCAAGGCAGCGAAAATCGTAGCAACTGGACGATTAGTTCTTCCCTGCTATACCAGAAAGGCTCCCAACTTACGACCGTTCGTAGAGTACCAAGCAGCCACCCTAACAGGCTGCTCTGCTCGGCGATACCACTGAGCAGTAAGAATACTGGAGAGTTAGCAAAGATCCGACCTTCTAATTCAAAAAGACTGCCACTCACGCGAACATTGGCAGGCAAGCCGCCTCGAACAGACCCAGCAGGAACCTCGTAGCGATCAGGGCGTGATAGTTGGTCGAGGCAGCCATGCAAGCTTGAGCTGAACCCCAAGCAAAGACCATGAAAGTCATGAGGTATCGGGCGGGCACTCGAACAATGAGGTACGAGCTGAAAGGCATCCAGGCGAGCTGAGCGATGGCGTTCATCGAGCTGACCACTGAGTACTGGTTGCCGACCAGCTTGGCGTCTGTCTTGAGGCCGAATACGGCTCCATATCCGAGTACCGACTTGTCGAGGATTTGGAGAAAGTATAGCCAGATGAGGAGGACAAGAATCCGCTTGTCCGTCTTGCGTCGGATTCGCGCGTCCTGAATGTCAGCGGGGACTTTACCAGAGATGCAGAAGATGCACAGGAGGAGGTGATGGATATGACGTACATCTTCGGGAGTAAGGACTACCCTATCTTCTTCAAGTATCTTGTTACCATGGGTATCGACGTTGTCCTCGAAATACTGCTCGCCCTTTTCCACATGAGCGTGTCCAGGTTTCACCTCCATAGCGTTCATAGCGATCCTGTCGAGACTACCGAAGGGTCGGACGGGGTAGATTTGCGGAGATGTGGAAGTAGTCGCAGGGGGATTGGGGAATCGTCGAACGGGGAAAGTGTGGGAAGTCGACTTGGAGTGTGTTGTGGGGGATCAAGCAGACCCACGGGGGCTCTCTTTATACCTCGTCACTACCACAAGCTGTCTGTAGCTCCCCGGACCGGATATCTGCTCGTTACGAGGTGATGCATTCGAGTAGTGACGGATATCGATGGTAAAGAGATATGGACAGGCGGAAGTCGAAGGTAAAGTTTATAGCGTGGCATCTCCCAATAACCGCTCCGCCCTTAACCGATACCGTCATCTTGGTGCAGCGTGCCCACCTATAGCCGTCCGTCTATAGCTCGACCGGTTTCGACCTCAACAGCGGTAACTAACTTATGGAGGGTGAGCGTAGCGCAGTTGTGTCGAAGACGGATGCGTAGTTATTGCAGGCTGCAGTGAATAGTTTTCCAGACGAAACCCCGGAAGATCTCAAGTCTGAAACAAGCCAGGGGTTAGGAAGCCAACTGATTTCGCCGGGATGGCCGAGATAGGCCTTGCGTCTGTTCCTTTTTCCGGAGCCTATCTCTCTACATCGTTGCTTCTTCGACAGTCCTTGACCTCTAACCTCCATGTCCTGATCTCGACTGCTTTATCCATGCGACCACTCTCGGGACGACACGAATGCGACTGAGCATATCAGAACGATCTCTTCTGCAGCCCCCCGAGCGCCGACCACGTTGGCTGACTCCCCTTCCCAAAATAATTCGACTCTAGATCTAGCCTCTAGATCTAGTCTCTAGATCTAGTTAGATCTCCCCGCCATCCATCCTCGCAATTCATCTTTACTACTTTCGATCACCCTCTTCACTTGTCGATCTCTAGTTGGTCGTCCACCACATCTCTCAAACACATGCTATCGATATCAGCAACCTCTGAGCGCACGTTTGAACGGGACAAGCATGGTGCTCAACTTTTTTTTTGTTGATGTCAAGACGGGGTATAAAATCGACCGTCTCGATGTCGAATCACTCACCCATCCCTCAGTCCGACCTACACCATGTTCGCTGCCTCCATTGCGCTTCTATCCATCTTGCCCTTGCTGGCAATTGCTGGACCTCTCGAAAAGAAATGGACAGCCGAAGCGTACGCTGGATCGACCACCATGGACGTCTTCCCTCCGACTGGAAGTAAGTGCTTGACCACCTCTCGAGCACTAGGCTGACGGACAGCTACCGTGAACACCCAGCTCTTCCCCAACGAGAGCCAGGTTGGCTATCCGGGTAAAACCGCTACCGGCGCCGAGCCCGCTGCTATCCAGACCGCTGCCGCCTACCCAGCAAACTCGGATCCCGCCTACGGGTACCCCCTTGTCGTTGATGAGCCTCAGGACAGCGACGGCTCGATGGACATCAAAAAGTACTGGGGTAACCTATCGCCTTGGTACTCTGTCCCGTCGTCATTCTACGGTCTCGCCAACGCATCTCCCCTCGTCCCAGACACTTGCAGCGTTACCCAAGTCCACCTTCTTTACCGACACGGTGCCCGATACCCCACGACAAACGGTGTTCCTTCGCAATTTGCAACCAAGCTGCACAACGCCACGCAGGACGGGGCGGATTGGAGCTCGTGGGGAGAGTTGGACTTCTTGAACCGATGGACGTACAAGCTCGGAACAGAGATGTTGACTCCCTTTGGTCGTCTGCAGAACTTTGAACTTGGAGTCACCTTCAGGCAGCAGTACGGGCAGCTCCTAAACAACTTTACCGAACAGGTGAGTCGAGTCGCCTGTGAAGGCCGTGCTGACGTCCAGGGAACGCTTCCGGTGTTCCGAGCCCAGAGTCAGGACAGGATCGTCAAGACTGCCCAGAACTTTGCCGCTGGCATTTTTGGGGTGCCCGAGTTCCTCGACCAGGTCAATCTGGAGATTGTCATCGAAGCTCCCGGCTTCAACAATAGTGGAGCGTCTTACAAGACTTGTACCAACACGAATGTTGGGTCCAAGGGATCGATCGGATCGACCGCCGCGGGCAACTTTGCCAACAACGCATTCAACTCTACCCTTGACCGACTGAATGGCCAAGTCAAGAACATTAGCTTCACGCCTTCCGATCTCATCGCCATGTTACAGATGTGCGCTTACGAGACGGATGCTCTGGGATACTCTGCCTTTTGCAAGCTCTTCACCGAGGAGGACTTCAAGAACTACGAGTATTACTACGACGTGAGTTTATCCTTGTTGCGTCGAGCTGACCGTCAGATCTCATTCTACTACGATCAAAGCTTTGGTTCGGTCGTAGGTGCTGCCCTCGGCAAAGGATACTTGGAGGAGTTTGTCTCCCGATTCACCCAGACACCGATTACCAAGTACGACTCGACTACCAACTCCACTCTCGACTCGTCGAGCGTCACCTTCCCTCTCAATCAGTCGATCTACGCCGATGCGACGCATGATTCGGTTCTGCTTAACACGCTTACCGCCCTGAACCTTACTGCCTTGGCTGGAGACTATCCCTTGCCCACCGACCACCGAGATGAATGTCACCCTTTCAAGGCTTCGCAGATCGTTCCCTTTGCTACGCATCTTCACGTCCAGGTGCTCGAGTGTAGCGATACCACCCCTAGCAAGCAGATTAGATTCATCCTGTACGTCTAGACCGTCTAACGGCTGACCGCTGCTGACGACATAGGAACGACGCGGTGTTGCCTATCGACAAGTCGTACGCTGGCTGCGAGTGGAACGATGACGGTCTTTGCTCGTTCGATACCGTCGTCGCTGCTCTGCAGAACCGTATCGAGGAGATCGACTTTAGCCACGACTGCTTCGGCAACTACACCGCCGTGCTAGGAAACGACTACAACGGCCGAGCTCCGGCATCGTAGATATCGACTCGACGTGATTTAAAGGCGTGCAGGGATGAGAAGGACACTATAATAGGCCTACGGGTGTAGGGAAGCATATGCGGGATGCATCTAACCATAACCATGCTGGGGTGAAGTGATGGCATACTCACATCGAAATCATGCTGCCATGAAGCACCTGTCTGCCATCGAAATTAATGAACAGCTCCACGCCCGCATTCGCAGCTTCAGTGTTACGGACAAGTATGGGAATGGCTCGTGCCTCTTGTATTGATTGGTCGCAGCACCCAGAGTATGTTATATTCATGCGACGAGGCTGCGGTCCCGCCATGGGATGCTACCGAATATGCGGGTTGGCGCGGGAAGGGTGGGTCACCACCTCCCGCGTTGCCCAGCATTTCGACCACGACAACCTTTTCTCGATTCGATTCAATCGCTTGTTGTCCGCTCCAACCACTTCGACACACCCTGTTCCTCTCGCGAGCGAGGTCTATCGATCAAGCATGCGGCTGTATCGGCTACCGGTGTACCTGTGAGCTCGGTGTCTTCTTGGAACTGAGAGGGTAGGTTAAGTCACGCCATGGCTTGAGCCTTGTCTCGTCTCATCACGGCTAATCTTCCAGGTGCGCTATACAACAAAAGGGTGCGCAGCGCCTCCACCTCTCCGCCCCATTGACCAAATCCGATCTCGAAATCACTACCACCACTAGGAGCACCGGCGATTACCACATTCAACAAATCGCCCTTGGCCAACAATGACAACGCCTTTGTCTTCTCCCCCTTCAGAGCCAAAAGACAAACCCTCCATCAACAATCACAATCACAAGGTGTGCGCCGTCATTCGATCAGGGAAGACAATCAGAAAATGGGGAGGGGGGAAACAACCTTGTCCCGCTGGACGGGGACGAGATTACTCAAAGACCAGGTGCCTGCTTAATTGACTTTAGTAAACTGGTAGCCTATGCCCGCTTGAGGAGATCCAAGTTATACGCAGCCGATGGGACAAGAAAGCTCTGGAGCAGGCCTGTCTCATAACGCATGCGCGTCGTTGGGCGCTTCGTTGTCTATTTTTCGGGTGAAAGTAGCGGACATGCAACCCATAACCACCTTATGCAAGGGAACAAAGGGAGATGCCGCAGACGTGACGCCTCTTTTTGCAGAATTGCCAGCACTGCTCTAGGCTTAATCTTGGTAGCGCGTAGGTGGGGCGACTTGCTGCCGAGCAGAGGGGGAAACAAAGGCTTGGAAGGAGGAGCAGCCATGGTTGTTACGTTATGTCGACATGAAGGGCGAACAGAGGGGGGGGGGAGATCATCATCGCTATCTCGCTGGAAATTTCAAGGCTCGTAGGACGTGACCTAGGTGCGAGGAACAGCATTGAGGGTGTCTACAGAGTAAGCACCAACCAAATGGACAGGATATGCCCTGCTCTTGTGTGATTCCATCATCATTGTCCTTCATTCCACGTATGGAGAACGCAAATCGACCTAGACGACGAGAACGACACCCCTTGGCATACAGCTGCCTGCCCAATCGACTTGTCACTCTCCCTCGGTCACCGATCCTCCTCTCGCATCGCCTCGTCCTATACAGCTCCTTCTGCACAGTCGCCCCGAGATTTCTCGAGAGCGACAACTTCGACAATCAAAAGCTCCACTGTCGAAGCGAAACGTAACGACCAGACGGGATTGCGCTCAACGCTTCAACGGGAGTCTGTGTTGTAGCCTACCATCAGCTCGATTTCGACAACCTCCAAGCTTCGCCGGGCAGTACCGTACTTGGAAACGAAGTAGCAGAGGAAGAAGAAGGAGAGGAAGAGACTACGCACCTTCCGATCAGACCGCATATCCTCCACCCGACCTCCCTCTGCATCCCTTCCCGTCCAATCACTCCTACCTGCACCTCCTCCCCGTTCACCGATAGTACACGCCTGATCCTTTGTACTCCAACCTCCTTGGGATCTGATCAGTCCTCGCCTTGGGCTCCTTCTCGCTTCTGAAGCGCGTTTCGACCTTTCGATATCGACAGACGGCATTATTGTCGGTTTGGAGGGGGAAAGGCGATAAGTGGAAGGACCAGATCATCGTAGTACCGGTACAAGGCGGTGTGGGAGAAGAAAAGGAGAGGCTGTCGAGCTCGACGTCGGCGGCTGCGCGATAAAAGCGTAGTAGGAGTGAAGAGAGCATTGTCGACGTTTTGATCACAACCACCTCTCGTCGAACCGGCTACCCTTCTATCCTTCGGTCTCGTCATCGATCATTGTCCGAAGCCGACTAAGCCTCCTGATCAGGCGGGAGAGGGGGGGACAATCAAAGACAAACAAAGCGAGAGACCAGTGACAAAGGCAAAGGCAAAGTCTCGACGATCTCGCAGCGAGTGGGATCTTTTGAAACCAGACGACCTGGGCGGTGTGGTTTGAGCCCATTATCCCCTCCAAAGGGTCACTCGACGACCGGCAAGGGACAGTAAGGCGATCAAACGGACATTACGTGTGCCTGGGAGTGGTGCTGGGATCAAGTCTGGTCTTGCGTCTTTGGAAATAGCTTGGACAGGAGACGGTCAGACGGCGAAGGAGGATTAGCCATATTGCAACAAGAGCAATAGGTCTGAGACCTGCTGGAGGACATTTGGCGACATTTGGCAACATTTGGGGGAGAGCATATCGTTGGGGGGAGAAATCTTGTCTTGCATTAGGTGAGTCGACAGTCTTACATCTCAGTGAGGGCGAGGAAAGGGGTGTATCGCTTTGGTCGACGACGGTGCCATCAATCCTTTTCTCTTTCCATCTTTCTACCCAACCCTCGTCTCCTAATCTGGATCCCCCTTTCCCTCTGTAACTGAATCGATCCCACCGATCAGTGCGGATCACAGTGCGAGGTGGTCTCGGACGAAACTGTTGTTGTGGGCTTGGAATGATGCGAACGATAGCTAACCTTCGTTCCTTTAGGACAGCCCCTCTCCGCTCGGTCAACGTTGCACCTTTTCTTCGTCTCCTTCTCGATCGACTGTGACATACATACTCAACAACGACGACGACGGCAACCCCCCTTTTCATCGACCAGGCGGATTCGCAAT
>JALPCD010000252.1:0-17394 GCA_026538415.1 Cryptococcus sp. GC_Crypt_1
AAAGCAGACCCAAATCCAACGAGACTCTACCCGTAAGCACAGAGACCCCTGCTTGCCTGGCTCAGCTGACCAGCCTGACTACGTCTACCGCTGGCGCTAGCTCGTCTGTGATTCTAGGCTGTGCGGTGTTTGGGTATGGTATCTACTCGTCGAAGGACTTTGTTCAAGGAGGAGAGCCCGTTCAGGTGTTGCGATATGCCTTGCGGTGCGGCATCAACGCTTTCGACACTTGTGAGTTGACCGTCCAATTCTTTTACCAAAACGGTGCAGTGCAGTATGATTGTGCTCATGTGTAGCACCGTGGTACCACCCCTCGGAGATTGTGATGGGTCGATGTCTCGCCGTGTTGAAGGATGAATTTCCACGAGAGTCTTACAAGCTCATCACCAAAGTCGGGAAATACGGACCCAAGGTCGCCCATCATACATACGAGGCAGGGGTCGTCCGTGCGAGCGTAGAGAGGAGTCTGAGGCGTCTACAAACGACATATCTCGATGTGGTCTGTACGTTGCCGATTATTGTCTCCCCACTTTTTGCCAGTATTGATGAATCAGATCTACACGATGTAGAGTTCCGAGCATCCCACCCTTTCCCCTCTCCAGCAGGCAATCACCTCGAAGCGCTCAACACTCTCTCCTCGTCCTCTTCCTCCTCCCCGGACCCATTCAACCTCCGACCTCCTCACACATCCCAAGGCGAAGGCGACGACAACATCCTCGAAGGTCTTTCCACGCTCGCCGAGTTGCGCTCTTCCGGCAAAATACGCAAAATCGGTATCGCAGGCTACCCCCTTCCCACGCTGCTCCGGATATGCCTGCTCGCTCGAGAGAACGGTATCAAGATCGACATCGTTCAGACGTATGCACAACAAACGATCATCAGCCCTTGTCTTACTTCTGGATACTTGGCTGCGTTCGAGGACGCTGGGATAGAGGAAGTGACGAATGCAGCGCCTCTCGCCATGGGCTTGTTGACTTCTGGAGGAGGACCAGACTGGCATCCTGCCAAGTCGGAGAAGAATGGCGTGGCAGAGGCTTGTACGGAAGCGGCGAGGTTGGCAGAAGCAAGAGGGACAAAGTTGGAGAACGTCGCATTGGACTTTGGGTTTAGGGAGTTGAGGGTGAAGAATGGAGAGGCGGTACCGGTCGTCATTGGGTGCAAGAGTATAGAGGAGATCAAAAGGACGGTAAAAGGCTGGAGGGCTGTAAATGTGCGTGGAGAGAAAAGCGAGGAAGAGGTGCAAGAGGCTGAGAAGGTGGAGAAGGAGATTGTAGAGCTCTTCGAGCAGAGGAGAGTACGGTCATTGAGTTGGGCCAGCCCGTCTGCCGAGACGCTGTCAGAGTAAGACATGATGCATCTGGTATAGAAGTACATGAAACAGTGTGTGATCGGGATCAGTCAAGATATCTCACTATCTACGACGCTTCTCTTTCGCTCGGTCAGACCACTTCTTCGAGCTGAGCTTCCGCTTCACCTTTGTGCCCTCTCCGGTCTGTACCTGAACAGCGTGCGCATTGCTTCCAACTCTTCCAGATAGCCAGTCTCGGAGCCGACCAGAAGAGGCTGTTTGTTTTGGCATTTGACTCGGCGAGGGTCGTCGGGATTGTCGAGGTGGACGAGGCGTAGACCAATCTCCTCGGGTTTCCTTGGTCCTTCCGTTCAGCCCGTTCTCCTTCCTGATCCTAGCCAAAGACAGCAGGTTGTATCCACCAAATCCACCAAATCCACCCATTCGAGGCGTAGCGACAGTCTCTCTTGGTCGAGGCAAGGTCGTGGTCGCTTTCGGCAGAGGTCGAGGGTGTCGAGGTACTGCCGGAAACCTACTCGCACTCTGCCCCAAAGACTCCTTGCTCCGATCTTCCCTCCTGTTCCTCCTCTCAACCTTTTCTCTCCGCCTCAGCTCCTTCTCTCTTGCTCTTTGGGTCATCATTGGATCTCTCATATCGTCTTCTCGCCCTCTCGACATCCCAAACCCATTGCTGCCACCTCGCGTCAAGCCAAGTCCAATGCCAGAAGACATTGGAGCGCCATTGCCTCGTCCTTGCTGTCGGCCATAGTACTCATCATCAGGTCGACGTCGAAACATTCTACTCCATCCATAGGTGTTCCCACCAACATCGTTGTCGCTTCGTCGAGGCGCCCAGACCGGTCGATATGGTCGAGGAGCGTATGTCGTAGCGTACGTTGGAGCGGGAGGTTGATAAGGCGTGACTCGAGGCGCTTGAGTCGGCGCTCGACCAGGGATGATGTTCCTCCTCCACATCCCCACTGATGATGCTCCGCCTCTTTTTCTGTGGTCCCCATCATCAGGCCTCCTTCTGAACATCCTAGACCACATTCCTCGTCCATTCTGCCGCTCCATGTCCACTCCATCTCGCCGGCCATCCCAGAAAGGTCGCTGCATGGGAAAGGACTTGAGGTTATGCTGAGATCTGCTTCCCATGCCCATGCCCATCGATGTCATACCATTACCATATGCATGCGTTGGTAGAATCGACGGTCGAGCAGGTGGAGATCCACGGGAAGATGGAGGTTCGATACTGGGCGGACGAGGTGGTGATGGCGGCGCAGGAGCTAACCGAGTTGCGTGAAAGCGATTCGAGGGATACTGGACTTGTTGCATGTGACCATGTATGATTGGTACGCCGTTCGGACCTGTTGGTACTATCCCAGAATCCCAAGAACCCATCATACCCGGTGGCATAGGTTGGGGATAAGCAGGATGGCGCATGGTCGGAAATGGAGTGTTGTACGGCTGGCGATGGTTGAAAGGGGGAGGTGCAAGTCCGGGTGAAACGACCTGTGGCAGTGGAAAGACGCGAGGAGGAGATTCTCGCTGAGATCTGGTCTGTCCCGTCCGTCGATCTTGACCGAGGGGAGAGGAGGGGCGATGGGATATAGGAGGCATAGGTCGCCCTGCCTGTCGAGGCGAAAGCGTCCGTCGAAGTCGCGTCGACATCGAAATCGGATCTTTCGGTGGGACAGGCGGTGGACTGCCCAAGTCTGATTCCCTTGATGGTGCGTCCCGCCTCGAGGTTCTCTCGAACCGTCCTCCTCCATCTCTGAACCACGCTAGCGATACTCGAAGTCTGCCTCTTGAGCCCGACGGCACTTCGAACGAGAGATGGTCGGCTCCTGGGCTGGCGTTGATAGACGGCGGTGAGGGCAGGATAATCGTCCGGTGGTCGGTGGGAAGGCGTACGTCGACAGAAGATCGTGCACGTGCTGGAGAAGGTACGACGAGTGATGGCGATGGTACGGGATGGTCGGTCTGCCTTGAATGAAGAGACGAGCTGGATGGCTGTGAAGCGTGAAGATGAAGACCTAGATGATTTGAAGCATTGAGCGTTTCAGCCTGATGGTTTAGCTGGATATACTCCCTGCATAACGAGTGGACTTACCATATTGGATGCTAGAGGTTGGGGAGATAGCACGACCGTATCGCTTTTCGTCCCACTTGCGCCACTTGCCGGTAGAGGATACGTCGAAGGCTCAAACCTCGCAGTCAGGCTGATCAGAGAAGGATCTCGAAGACGTCGACCTAGAGCATCTCGCGACGAGGCATGGCGGGACAAGGCGGGACGAGGCAATGGAAGCTGTTGTCGGTGGTTGATCGATGGTTCGTGCTGGGCTTTGGTAGGCGGATCACCGAGTCGAAAAGATCTTTGACGATTAGGCGACTGATCCGGTGTCAGAGCAGAAGCACTCGGGACAGAAAGGGGTACCGGAGTGATAGGTCGAGGAGACTGTCGGTACTCTCGTCGCGAGGAATCGACGTTGATGGCGTGGTTTGACCTCGTTGAGCCACGAGGTCCCAAAGCTTGGACAGCGAGTCGAGAGATGTCGACTTGCGCCGGAGACGGTATTGGCGATGGTGATCGATGGGAAAGTTGAGAATCCATCTTCCGCCTTCCAACTTGGATTCCCGCCTCATCTACCTGTCCATTGCGTCGTGATGACCTCGCCGAGCTATGCGAGCCGAGAGCCCGCGGAACTTCCAATTGCGGTCGATCACTTGAGAAGCCGTTCGGTGTAGTTCGAATGAGACGACTTTTGGACGAAGATTGAGAACCAAGTCGAGGCGGAAGCGACTGAACAACTTCCGACAACATATCAAGAGGGAGACTCAGCGCAGATGTAAGGTACGCTTCTCGTTCAGCTCGAGCAGATGCTAGTCGAGGTGGAGGGATGGGCGAGAGATAATCTTCTGGAGAGACAGGTCGAGCTGTCGAGGTCGACCGGACCAGAGGAGAAGGGGTAGGTCTAGCGAAGAAGGGTAGAGGAGTGGGTTTGACCGATGAGGTGTGTCGAGGTCGATCTTGTTGGACAGACGAAAGTTTTGGCGCACCACCCAGTCGACCAACATCCACATGACTCCTCGAGCCCTTTCGTTCTTCATCATCTCCCAACAGTCCAGCTCCCGCATGAGCAGATCCACCAAGTGCTCTCGTCTCTGCATCCCGATTCGAGCCTCCCTTGCTGTACGATCCCCCATTCATAAGCGAAGACGAGCCAGCTTGCGTGCTGCTCCACTCGGCACTCCCAGCACCCACAGCTCCCCCCATTCGACTCTCCGTCGTCCCCACTGCTCCTGAATCCGCTGCGTCTCGTGTCCACGTTTGGTACCGGTCGTATTTGTCCCTGTGGACTTGTTGCTCGCTCTTCGAGATGGAGGGATAGGAGACATTCGTGTTGTGCGAGGCGGTAGGGAGAGGGATAGGGATGGGCGAAGGTCCAGCCGGAAAGATGGGTGGTTTGGACGAGGGGTTCATTTTCGCAACGTCGACGAGGGGCAACTGCAGATACGCCGATAGACTGGGCGATAGCAGTGGTCTGAATGGTTTGTACGAGCCTGTGAGGTCAGCTAGACGTCGCACGGCTGGGAAAGGAGCACGTACAAGGCACAAGGAAAGGGCGTTGATCGCCAAAGTTCCAAGTTTTACGACGAAGCTGACACTGCGAGTCAAGTCTATACACCTCGTGTGTGTTCTACGGGTGGAGAGGTCGATATAGAGGGGGAGGAGATGGGACAGTGAGCCAGCCGCGTGGTAAGTCGGTCGAAAGATATCTATTGATGCGGTGATGAGCGTGGTGTGGTGTGTGTCGGTGGTGTGCAAATTGAGAACCAGAATATACCGCTGGCTGGGTTTGGCGGTCCCATCCTCGGTCATAATCATTTGGTACTCGCTGCATTGTTAGGTCGAGGACAATGAAAGACATGTAGAGTAGAGTGATCCCAGGAGGTGTCATGGATCAAAAAGGGTCATGAAGGGATCAAGAAATCAAGGAGACAACGTACGACTACCTGAAACACCAACACCTTGATCGCAACATCCAACATCCAACAACCCACTCGATCGCCATCGTATGCATGAGCGTCGAGCTGCATGCAGGGGCAATGCGAAGGGGCTCATTCGATCAAGATCCAGCTTGTTGCTAGTCCAGCCCAAACACCCTTGACCAAGCCATGTATCGATACCTCGACCAACTCCTCCTTGTTCGCCCAATCGCCAAGTCCAAGGTTACCATGCTCGTTCCAACCCATGCCAAAGAGTTTCCTCCCAGTCCCCTCCTTGACCATCACCAAGAGATGCTCTGACCCGGAAACCAGCTTTTCCACCTCGTATCCTGCCGGTACGTCGACCTTTCTCCGTCCACCATCCCCGTTGAGTCCTTCATACGAGCTCGAGCCTTGGAAAAAAATCTTTCCATCATTGTCGAGCATGTATGTCCCTCCCCATGTTGCTGCTATCCCTCTCACGTCCTTCGCCGACCCAAGGTCCGTAATCTGCCCTTTGATGTCGCTGCCCCAGCCGATGACCCTCCCTCGATTTGTCATCGCGACAGTATGTCCAGCTCCCAGCGCAATATCCAGCACCTCCTCTTCGCCCTCCAGTGGTAGATGGATGGCAGTAGACGGTGAGACCGTAAGGTAGGTCGACTTGCCGTGCGCTTTCGAGCTCTGCACGCCAGACGAACCGTCAAGCTCGCCTTTCCGAGAAGCACCCCATCCGACGAGACGTTGACCTCGAGGACCATTGATTACCGCTATTACGTGTCGTTGTCCGCCTTTGAGACAATGTACCGTCTCTCCCGACTGGAGAGATACGTCGATCTGTACGGGATTGTCGGAAGGTCGAGTGATTGGGATTTTGCCGTTGCTCTGACCTCCTCGCCCAAGCTCGCCAAAGTCGTTGGATCCACAAGCCAGAATGACCTCATCTACTTCCTCAACCTTCCCGATCCCACTCCTGGATCCCGGTCCCGAACCCGACCCAGACGCTCCCGCTGAGCTCGATCCAGATGCTCCTGCGGTCTCCTCTGACCGTATCCTCCGGTACACGACAAAACTCGTCGTCCAGGTCACTCCCACTTTGACCGGCTCCCAATCCCCTGCAAGACCTGCGTCCCTGATAAAGCTGAGTCTCCTGAACCTATTCACGGGCTTCACCTCGTCCCATAGAGCACACTTGGGTCCCAGTTGTCCTAGCGTGTTCGTCCCTGCTCCGTACAGGATATTGCCGTCTTCGGTCGAGACGAGCAAGAGAGAATGCGTAGAGGCCGAGACGAGGTCGACTATCCTCCAATCGGATGGAGGAGTATGGTTTGGATCGAATTGGGTAGGGAGGAGGGAAGGTTGGTCGTCTGCGTTGCGGAGAGAGAGCTGCGAAGAGCCGTTCGACCCGCAGGCGTGTAGACTGACCATATTTAGAATGGACGGCTCGAGTAGCGATGTGCTGGTCTTATGAGCCGAGAACGATATTGGTCTGCATCCGTGTCGACAGCTGGATTGAGGTAGCCGGACGAGGAGAGTTGATAGAGAAAGCTACCAAGAGATGATATGGTTGACCAAGGCCGAAGTCTCGTGTGAGCCGAAACGTCTGAATCGCCTACCTCATCATCGACTGCATCACCCAATTCATCGTTTATCTCTATTATTCTTCTCCTTTCGACTCGACTCGACCTGCATACTCGTTGCATTGTACAACATCGATAGATCGACCATTGTCACTTGTATCGACTGTTCCAGCACCACACAGCAACGATTTCTGCATAGCGACACAGCTTCGCCAAAGGGGACGACATTGCCCTGTTTACCGACACGACGCATTCCTCGCCGCTGACCCATCACCACCTTGTAGCGCATCGACCACACATTTTCCACCTATCCCCCTTCCATATTCGACTCACTTACTTCGACTAGTGGGTAAACCCCATTCTTGCTTGCCAAGATGGGTTCGTCTCAATCGCAGACCGCCCGACCGCCTCGGCCATCTCGCAACTCCTCCTCCTCCTCGACTTCCCAACCGACATCCTCGCGACCTGCCGGTACGCCCATTCCTGCGCCTGCGACTTCCCGATTCTCTTCCCTTCGTCGACTATCAGCCATCACCCGACGAGAGTCTTATAAACGCTCGAGGACAGGCAGCAACGGATCCCACCACTCCCCCTTCAACGACCAGAAGAACAAACGTCGAGTCAACTCCTCGGCCTCTCCTTCCCCCTCTTCCGCCACATCGCCCCTTCCTCCAGCCGTCGTACCACTCCCCTCTCCAGTCCCAACAACCAATGCCAATCTCCCACCAATACTCGCTCCGCCCATCTCATCGCCCACTTTCAGCCCACCGACTTCGCCAGATCCTCTACTGCCCGATCGATTGAGGACCCTCTCGACTATTCGAGATACCCTTGGACCCGAATGGCCAGCTGCTATACCTAATGCTCCTACGGCTCAAGAGCGACTTCACCGTCTTCGCCGACAATCCCTCCCTCTCGACTCGCCCAATCGATTATCTGATCGGTTCTACTCTTTCCTGGGAATCAGTCATACCCCGCCTCCCGTGACGACGCCGCCTGCTGTGACTACGCCCGGAGTAGATGCGCCAGAGGATATGCAAGAGGTGATGAGGCAGCTGGAGGAAGCTCGGGCAGATCTAGAGACGACTTCGAGGGAGCTAGAGGCGAGGCGAAGAACTCTGCGTGAGCTTGAAGGGGAGAGGGCGGAATTGGTCCAGCAGGCTTTGGCTGGGCAGTTGGCGGGCGGGGCGAGCTCGACAAGGGATCAAGGAGCGTCTCCATCCGTTCCACAAAACAACACATCGACTACCGACACACCTACGACCGCTACGGATAATGGTCAACCAAGGAGGATACCGGCTGGAGCCGTGCTTGTAATCCAGGGATTGGCGCAGACGCATGCAACAACAGAGGCGTCGACAACGACCACTACCTCCGACTCCGACACCACTCCTTCTGCACGACCGACCTCTAGGCGATCAAGGAGTTCTTCGGAGAGCGCTGTTCCTTCCCGGGCCGGTTCGCCTGGTCTTGGAGGTCTATTCGGAGGTCGAAGCAGAGCTTTAGGAGAAGAGGCGGAATCCAGCGTCGATCCCCTAGAGTCGCAAGCTAGAATGATCAGCGGTCTTCTCACGTAAGTGATGCTTTTACTTCACCACACTATCCCGCTAACAAGCCAGTGTTGCTGCAACAGCTACAGCTACCACCCTCCTCGCTCCCTCTTCTGCAGCTGCGACCGAAGCACGATTACAAGGTGGCAACCCTCTTTCGAATCTCGTCAACCGTTTCCGATCTCGACAAAACCAGAATCCACGCAACGCGCCCAGTGTGGAAGCAGCGCTAGGGGACTACCTAAGGAACGCTCTACGAGACCGACGAAGAGGAGACGAGGGATCTTCTACCATGATGGGTGTCTTGTTGCCCGAAGCGCCAAATGTGGATACGACTGCGATATCGAGCGACTTTCAGAGATTCTTGGAGGGGATGCAGACGGATCTGGTGGGTGCTGTGAGGGCGTTTGCCACGCTACCATCGAGACAATCGGCCTCAAATGCGGAGGCGGAGACTCCGACAGAAGCGCCGACCTCGATCAACGCGGTAGCCGTCCAGCCAAACACGTCTTCGCTCATGGATGTCGACGTGCAAGAAACTCCTGCCGTCGAGCTCGACAGCAGCATCAGTAACGAGACGCCAAATGTAGCGACCACCGCCAATACCGAAGTTCCGGTCGCCGTTCCTTCCTTCCATCATCAGCTTGGGCAACATCGACCGGATGATGCTGCTCGTCGATACGGCGTTTCTGGCGGGGAGGACGGCACAGCTCGTCGACTCAACTTTTTCCGAGCACACACCTTTCCACCCGTTCGAGATGGTCAACCGGAAGAGGCCGATCCAAATGGAATGGTGCCCTGCATCTTTGTTGGTGTACGATCTCTGGCTCACGATCCGACCATGACGACCGACGAGCTGGTACAGCATCCTGGCTTTCCATTCTCCGACGGTCAGGTCCCCGACAACGCTGCTCAGCCGACTACACCGGCCACCTCGCCTCTTTCAGACGAAATGGTCAATGAGGCTTCTCCTCGAACTTCACCCCCTTCTCTCACTCGAACGATCTCGGATCGACCCGCGACACCTGTCCCTGGTCATACCGCATCTGGGTCCGATCGTCGAAGTATGCGAGAACGCCTGATGGACCGTTTCAACCCCCGACGCGCTACTAGACCTCTTGGTCCGCTCAATACGTACATTGTCTTTGTCATTGGCGGCTATTACCCTCGATCTCATCCGGTTTTGGCTATACCAAACCTGATGACTGGTGGACCGCTCACCGACGAAGAGATGGCGCTGGTCAGCGAGCTCCTGGGGCCTGGTAAACCGCCTACAGCGAGCAAGGACGATATCGCAAACTCGGGATTAGAGGTGTTCCCCGCGAGCGAGATTTCGAGATTGGGCGAGGAAGGAAAGATCCTGGAGAATTGCGTAGAGAGGTGTTTGGTCTGTCTGGGAGATTATGAGGAGGGAGAGGAGTGCAGGGTGTTGAAGTGTCGACACGCTTTCCACAAGGATTGTGTGGATCATTGGCTTAGCGAGGGTAGAAATTCTTGCCCTGCTTGTCGGACTGAAGGTGAGCACTTATTGAACAGCGTTGGTGCGGACCTGACGACGTAGCTGTCGAGGTCAAGACGACCGCTGCTCCCGCGTCGACAATGCTTAGCGACCTTGCAGCGTCATCGACCCAGACGTCGAATTCTTCTGCTTTTGCTGCTGCGACAGCGGTTGACGAGGAGAGGAGGATGGACGAGGTGGATTGAGGCATGAGCCATATCCTAGTACTTCGTTTGCAGCATAGGTAGCAGTGCGACGACCGTTTATGATATCATGCATGAGAGAAGTACATTTGCGAGACTGTATATACATCTATCACGTTTCGAGGCTGCTCGATGGTAAGGGTAGTTCGAGCCAAAAATGACGCGAGAGAGTCCGGTGGTGTGTTGGCGTGGTGGACGAAGGGTGGGTGGGGTGTAATTAGGCGAGTCGAGGTGTTTGCTCGTCGGCTCCAGAGCTCGATGGCTGTGCTCCGTACTTGTCTGCCGTATCGACACCGTGTGTCTTGTGGTTGACAAAGTTGAACCTGCAAGTCAGCTTCAGGTACCTCTGTTGTTGACCGCTGCCATCGTCGGAACATTTCCCCACACGCTGCCTAATTCATTCTCGCCGTCATGTCCTTCGCTTGCTTTTCTGTCACTCCACCACAAATCCCGCAACAGCTCATCATACACCTCCCTCTCCTCATCCCGCCGTACTCCCTTGACAAGCTGCCTTCCAACAGCATCCTGCTCGCTGTAAAAGCCTCCTCCCACGCTTGTTCTCCCTTCGAATCGCAAGAAAAGCAAACGCCCACTCACATTGGCATAGTCTGGAAAAACAACGCAGCGCCCGTACTGTTCCTCGCCGCAACACCCTGGAAGTACGGCTCGACGTTGCTCTCTCCATATACTGGCAATCCCTGCGAGGCCCTCGAGCTCATCTCCGTCTTGTCCATCTCGACCTCTCTTGTGTTTTCCCTCCATCCCCAGAACCGCACTGTCCCATCAGCTTTCCGCGCCCTACGCGTCTGTGAACGAGACGGGAGCACGAGTTGACGCACGAGATGAAGATTGGTATGCTAGCAAGAAACCTCCACAGAACCCAAGCCAGGCATTCATCCTCATTGCACTCCTAAATTGCCTCGGGGTGGATTTCGTCGGGTCGATTCGTTCTGCCAGTCAGCTACTTCGTACACAATCTTAGCGGCAAATGATTGCCCTCCGAGCCAGAGGTGAAGCGCGTTAGACTCACCCCATAAGCTGAAAAGACCGGGGAGACCGGCAGTCGTACCCGCCCATACGGCGTAGTCGGTCGGACGCATATATCGGACCACTCGAGAGAAAGAAGGGTCGGAGTCGATAAGAGGGTGCCCAGTGTCGAACATTGTCGTTGTGTTCTTGGTCGTCATGATTGCTGAAAGTTGCGAGAATAGGTGGCTGCTCGTCGATGTAGAGGTCGAGGTCGTCGTCGAGGATAGGATAGGAGTCACTGGAAGGGATGGTGAAGGCGGAATTAACCGGAGTTTGACTGGTTGTGGCACCGACTCCCAAGTCACCTCGACCGTCCCAGTCCATGCTTCGAGTGTCCTGCTCTACTCATCGCCGTCGAACTTTGGGCAAGCTATACATGGCATATACATTGGCAATACATCTCATCTGCAGCGCAATCGTAACCTCAACTTCGGCTCTTCGACATATTCAAGCTGTACTCCTTTTCCTCCACTGTCCCCCCCATTCCCCCCTCCACCTTTGAAGATCAGTCGATCATTGGTACCAACCCTACTTCATCAGCTAGCTCTTTTACCTAGCCGGACGCCAGATGACTCACGTTGTATCCCATCCCACGGCCGTATAGCAGCATCTGGCTCCCGGGCAGATTATTGATGCCCATTCCTCCGCCCATGCCTCCCATCATACCGAGACCGACACCGTAAGAGTCTGGCATGGATTGTCGATAAGCATGTTCGATACTGCACCAGTCAGCATCCTTTGGCTTTGAAGATGAAGAGAAAAGGTCATGAAAGGAGTGGGCGGAATGAATCAGGAGCAGGGAGGAGAGTCGGCTTACCGGTGAGCGTCCGGGTTCTCATCTACAAACATAGAGGCAGGTGGCGCCTGATTGTCAGTGGGGCTTCATGGGCAAGGTGGGGACGAAGAAAAGGGCACTGACACCATATCCCATCATGGGGTCATACATTCTATCGTCTGTCAGCATACAATATGACAGGTGGGAAGATGCCAACCTACGCTCCTCCGTACGGGCTACATGGTCAGCTCTGAGCGAGTATCTAGATCGTGTAGCTCACGAGTACCCATATCCCATCCCTTGATATGCCCTACGAAGATTGAGTACTGCTCGTCCCACCTACCAGCTCCTAGCAACTTACGATCCAGGTGAATATCTAGGCATCTACCTGTCAGCTGTCTTCTACTTCAAAGCGGTTTGGATAACTAACCCCATACATGCCCATCCCTCCCATTCCTCCCATACCCATGCCCATCGGGCCCATCATACCTGGCATACCCATTCCACCCATTCCACCCATTCCCATCCCAGGGTACATTCCTCCCATGCCCATTCCTCCCATTCCAGGTCCATAAAAAGCCTGCTTTTGCAATGTTTCGTTGTGTTCACGGCGTTGACGGTCGCGTACCAGTTTGGGGATATTTTCAGCTTGCCATTTGGTCGAGTAGAGTCGGATACCGTGCGGTGGTTTGGGGAGCACAGTATCGGGGTCAAGAGGTGGGGCAGGGTAATAGTCGCGCCAGTGTTGGTCGAACGGCGGTTTGTCAACGAGTTGCATCGTGCGCCCCGAGCAAGTTACGAGAACGAGAGGGGTGAGCGGTCGGCGTGGTGGTTTCGGTTTCGATTTGGTTTCCGATTCGCCGTGGTGAGAGTCAGGGAGTGTGGTGGTGGTGTTTGTGTCAGTGGTAGTAGGTGTGACGATGGAACTCGAGGCCGAGGTGGAAGAAGAATGAGCCATGGCGGAAGGAAGGTGATCAAGGGCAGGTACAAAGGAGCGCCGGTGGTCGTTAGGGAGGGATTTTGAGCGTTTATGCGAAAGGCGAGGTTTGTCGTCGCGTCGATGAGAGCGATTGGAGATGTTGGGTAGTCGAATTGTATGGGAAGAAGGTATGGTCAATATAGATTTATGTCTAGCAAAAGAGACGGTACCCACCATTATTGCGGTTATGCGTCTATTTGGCTAGGGTGAAGAAGTAACAAAGCGTCAAGGGGGGCGTTCCCGTTTGTCCTGATATATCCAAGTTTCCACCGATGGCGGGCAGCGATGGTTGAGTTGTCGAGGTGGTCGCTGAAAGAGGAATCTGCAGAAAGAGGCAAGTGTCGAATAGTCAGTCGTAGGCGAGTCCTCGCCGAGGTGTTTCACCGAGACAGACCCAGGAGAGCGTTTCTACAGGATCAGCGATATCTGTCGTCGAGGTACCTGAGACACCAGCCACTTACCCTAGGTATGTTGTAGATGGCTGGTATGAGCGGATTGAGAAATGGATAGATGAAAGAGGAAGATGATGAACCAGGTCGAGAGGGGGAACTCGCTTGAATACCCGGCGATGCGAATGACGAGTAGAGTACGAGTGGTTGCTGATGTCGAGGTGGCGACAAGTGCTTGGCCGTGTACACCGGAGATACTTGTGGTTGTATAACTCGATGTGATCGCGTTGATGAAGATGCACTCGTAGATATGAGAGGTATCAGGTTGGACGATGAGATTCCAGGGGATGCAGACTGGCTCGGGAAGGCGATTATATCCACTATGTCCTCGAGCTCATTTGCTCATGCCGCAACTGTTTCTCCCCTTCTTTGTGATAGTCGGCGACAATGAGATGTGATGGGGAAATCCTTGATACATACAGGAACAATACCTTGAGCCATGCCCCCTTTGATCGTACCTGCATCCTCCCATCACTCCCCCGGCTCGATCATCCTGAGCATTTTCACATTCTGAGTAGTCTTGTCTTGTACGAGTACACCCATATTCTCGTCGGTCGAGTGAATATGCAGGATCCGATGAGCAAGTCTAGTAAATCGAGGCAAGATGCTCGAGATGCCAACATGAAACGCAGCGGCTACGTCATACTCAGATCAGTTGCTGCAAAAGAGGCGGCGCAAGGCGCCTCAGAGGGTAAGGACGCTGCCCCTCGTGGTCCTCCTTCTCTACTCACCGCCTCCACACAGCCTTTCTACACCTCTTCGAGCTTTCTTTTCATAACCTCTACATATACACCAGTCTTGGCAGATTTGCGCAGCGCACATCGGTCCGTCCACACGACATCACTATCACTATCGTCAGACGATTCGTCAACAGCAACTACACCTCGACAACCACCACCTAGCCTACACCACCCACCCCCGAATGACTCTCCGCTCGACGTCGGGGAAGTTTTCCCTCCCTTCCTTTGGACGCAAAGCCTCTGGGCTACACGACTCGCCTGGCTCACCTGTTCGAACGAATGGCAACAACCACAACACCTCGAACTACGATGATCCGGCTTCGCCTGGACGCGATAATGGGTCGAGCGGTGGTGGGAACAATGCCTTTGACGGGTTGGGCAAGAAGTTGGGCAAAAGTATAGCTCATCAGAGTCTTCTACCAAGTCTGGGTAACAAGGAGCAGCGAGCGTTGCAAGAGTGAGCAAAAGCCTACACACAACGGTCGACTGGCAGCTAACGTGCAAGCGTCATCGCATCTGAAAAGTCGGTCTTGCAAGCTGCAGAGAGACTAGGCGCAGGTGAGCTGGAACCGCACTCGAGATCTGCACGATTCGCTGACCCACCCCAGAAACCCAAAAAGCCGCTGCTGCCTTGCCTACATTCGGTGCACAAGAAGGACCAGACCTGCAAGACGTCTTGACCCACTCTTCGACTTTGCTCAACCAGCTCGGTACGGCCTTGGCGGTATTTACGGATCATTCGGCCAACCTACGAGGATGCTACAAGAAGATAAGGGAGAGGGAAGAAGCGCTGGATGAGCTGAGGAGGAGAAGAAGGGCGACTGGAGCAAAGTCTGAAGGAGCAGAGAAGAAGCTGGCCAAGATGGGTCCGGAGAATAAGAGTTTGCCCAGTCAGACGGAGCTGTTGGAGCGACTTCGAGGTGAGATGAGACAGGTGAGCTTGGAATTTATTTATAGTTGCAAGAGGGAGCTGATCTATAGATGGACACCGATATCATCACCGAGGAATCCAAGATTGGCGACTTCAAGCGACAGTAGGTCATCTCTACGATGTCGTGAATCCCGCTGACGGCTTAGACAAGTCAAAGAAGCCTTGTCGTTCAAGTTTGGCGGTCTCGAGGAGCTTGGAGAGAAGATGTGCATCATTGGAGAGCTTGGAAAGCTATTGTTGGAGGAAATACCTCTCGAGGAGACACCACCTGGGTATGGACGAGCGCCGTACATGGGCTACGACAAGACGGAAAACGCCATCAATGAGGCTACCAAATGTGTAAGCCCGCTGCAATCTACCAGTCAGCAAGCGCTTACGTTTAGCTTGCGACGGTACAATTCTCCGCTGGTTCTGCCAACCTAAAGCCACCTGGGCTCCCCCCTCACAATATCTCGCAGCGAGCGACTACCCCTCAGCTGTCCAACCCTCACGATGTCGCCGCTGCCGAAGAGTTTGCCCACTATCCCGGGGGAGCCGATGCCGCTTCGCCTACGACTGTCAAGGGTAAAGGGAGAGAGTACAGCCTCGACTCGGCCGATCCCTACGGCGGACTTTCCAGCTCCAACCCGTACGAGAACCGACAAGAACACGCATATAGCGATTTTGGCGGAATGCGGGGCGGGAACGACCGAAATGTCATGTTCCAAGGACCAACGGATGATCACATTCATAGTATATCGCAATCTCATCCCAATGGAGGACAGGATTACGAGTACGAGCAGCAAAGGCAGCTGGAGGAGGAGGAACGAGCTTGGAGGGGAAACGAGGGAGACAACACCCTGGCGACCCAACACGGCTCTCTCGCTCCTGCGATTATCACCCAACCTGCTACAAACGAACCTACGCCAGTCGCCGAGACCCCTCGAGAGAATGGCTTGAACGTTCCCTGGCAACCGCTCAAGGTCAATCGAGATCGATCCGCTACGCCTGTATCGCTGCGAGATGATGCGCCTCGACTCGACGTGCCCGATATGGGTGAGGATATCATTCCTCCGACCACCACCACCACCAACAACGATCTCGTCCACTCGCCCACCTCCATCGATCTACCTCCACCTCCACCTATCGGAGGTAGTATGATGGCAGGTCCACCGACACCTAGCGAAGCAGGTGGTTTCTATACGCCAATGGGAGGAAACACACCGGAACCTCTATTCCCTTCGACCCTCCCTTCGATGACGTCCGCTCCCCCAGTACCAGCACCTGCACCGATACCCGTTCCACCGCCCATGAACCGAGATGTCGGCTCGTACACCTCTGCACCTGGATCTGGTAAAATCTCCGCTGCTGCGTTCCGGAGGGGAGCCAAACGATCTACCGACCCAGAAGATGCGACGGGTTCTATCGCCCAGAGTCAGGACACCGGCCCAGACTCCATCAACTTGATGCCTAGGAGATTGCCTCAACCGCCGGGAGCTATGCCGGGTGGCTTTGGTCGACCTCAGACGCCCATCGAGGCGGGCTTCGAGCTACCGAGCAGTCCGACCGGGCGAGTGTCAAAGAGGCTGGGAGAGGATGCGTACGGTGAAGCTGCTCCCGGAGACGAGATGCCGCCCCCGCAGTATCATGCGGCTGGACAAAACAGCGAAAGCCTGCGATAGGCAGAGGCTAGAGGCAACGTGTGGTAGATACCCATCTAGATTGGACCTTTAATATGTACCAGCTTTCCATCTTGTCCTATGCAGATTATTCATTGCATATCGTGCTAGCAGGTGTCTTGTCTATATATGATCACCGTCCCATCGGACACATCTCCATCCTTGCGCAGCATTACATTCTCGCTTGGTGCAGCAAGACCGTCTTGATGGAATTGCTCTTGAACTGCGCCGTAGCCTACACCGTCAAATGTCTACCTCTTGCTAGCCAGACAAAGCTTGAACTGAACGTACCTCGGCAAACGTGATATCCGCATTGTTGTTCTTATAGTCCCAGACCTTCTTGTACAACAATCCTCCTCCGGCCGCTTGCAACACCCATCCGAGGGAAGACAAGACGCCAAAGACCCCAGCCACAATGTGCCCCTGCGTCAACATAGAGATGGTGTTGATCAGACCTGCCGAGCCCGTTGCTGCATGTCAGCCCGGCATGGGGGCAACGTCACCGCATGAAAGAGCTTACAAGGGATACCGACGGCCATGTAGGTCGAGTAGGCAAGGTGGAATCCGGCAAAGATGAAGTATAGATCTATCCGTTCAGCTATACTGACATTTGATGACGTGAGTGCAATAGCTTACAAAAGAAGAAGGCCATAGCTTTACCCTCTGTACGGGAAAAGCCAAGGTAGATCGGACGGTACCAGGTAACAAACGACAAGGCGCCGAT
>JALPCD010000253.1:0-17354 GCA_026538415.1 Cryptococcus sp. GC_Crypt_1
GGTGTCGAGTGGTGAACTCGAGGAATTCCGACTTGCCCTTCTCCTCCGCCTCTTGCTGAAGAGCTTGCAAATCGGTGGTCGAGTCGCCCATGTGCGCTTTGACCGACAGCCGATCCCCTTCTCCGTCTTCTTCGTCCTCGGCGTCGTTCTGGATCATTAAAGTCGAAGCGTTGCGCAATCCGGACGAGTGATCGAAATTGGCTCGACCTTGGGAATGTCGGATCATGGCCGAAAGCGTCTCCACGTCCAACGTCTTTTGACGCTCTTTCCACTCTGCGATGTGGTCCGAGGTCGCTTTTTCGGACGGAGCAAGGATAGGCGCTGCTCGGTCGAGGTCGGGCGAGTTGTCGGGAACTCGAGGGGTGAGCGTTCGGAGCCATAATGGCAGGCGTAGCTCGAAGTCGAGGGGTGTGCTGTGGAGTGATGATGTCTTGCATGTCAGCTCGGCTCGGCCCATGGGTAGCAGTAGAGACTTACCCTTGTAGTCGGCGGATTTGGGTTCTTCCTCTTCAGCAACGCCCTGCTGATCGACCTGGAGCGCCATGTGCTTCTGCAAGACATTCCCGAGAGTCGCTCGAGCAGGAGACGACTCGTCGACCTTGGGCGCATCAACCTCGACCGTAGTATCGAGACCAAGAGCGTTGGCTTTTCGCTTGATCTCGCTCGAGACGTGAGGCGAAGGTTCTCGAGGCGCATTGGTGATCTGAGGGTGGAGCGAGACCTGGACATCGAGCTCGGTCAAGACAATGTCGACATCCTCCTCGTGCGGCAGGATGGGAGGTGAATGTTTGTAGCTGTACCATACGGACGACCGAGGCGAATACGCAGGACCGACGCTCGAAGTGGTGCTCGAAGAGGAACTGTGGGCGGAAGAGACGTCGTGTTGGTTCGCGGTAGCGAGGTTGTGGCTATCGAGCGATACCTTTTCGGACGGTCGACCTCGAGGTGTGTCATCTTCGGCGGGAGTTGAGGGGATGTCGGGCGGAGTAGGGACCTTGGTCATCCACTTGTTGCAAGGCTTCGAGACGACAGCCTGATTCGGCACCTCGGGTCGATACACCGGTTCCCAGCTGAACACGTTGGTCGAGCTAGCCGAGGGAGGTTGGACTCGGGTGTCGACTTGGACAGGGATGACGGGAACAGTAATATCCCAGCCATTTGCCGCGAAGCCATGGGCTCTGTACGTCGTCGGACAGGCTTGGGCGGGATCGTCGTAGCTGGAAGCTGGCTGCAGCTGAGCTCAAGCTCAGTATCGTTGGGCGAGACGAGATCTTCGTATGATCCGGTGATCGAGGTGAACTCGGAATCGGTGAAGCTGGAAGAGAGATCTTCCATGGCGTGTTGCGAAGCTCGAGGTTCGAACGAGGTGGTAGCAAAACCAATGGGCTCGACTCGTTGACTTGGGATGTTGGAAGGCTTGACCTGGACCGGAGCGTAGGGAAGAGCTGGAGCGCCGGTGACTTGTCCGTCGATGGTGTCGGGGAAGGGGAATCCATTGGTCGACCCGTTGGGCGAAGAGAGCGGTGTAGGAGGGAGAGACCATCCTTGGGGATTGAAGGCGTTGGTCGCGAAGCCGATGGGAGTGTCTCGTTTTCGAGGTGGTTTGGGATGAGGTGATGCCGTAGGACGATCCCAGACAGGCGTGTAGGTATAGTGGGAGCTTGGGTTGATCGAGGTCATCTTTGTCGAGCTTGGGAGTCGAGGTGAGCGCTCGTCGAGGTCGAGGAGAGGTCGTCGTGAGGAGGGAAGAAGAAGAGGAGCGAGGTGTCGCGTGAGGTAGGCGGTATATGTGACGTCGAGGCGCGTGCTGTTGCAAGGGTGGGCGATGAAAGGATGTTGTAGAATTGGAGAAGTGTTGCGACTCTGGTATGGGAAGACGAGTCAAGAGGTGGTATGTCGAGAAGTGGGGGGAAAGTATACCTCGATATAGGGTGGTAGGCGAAGAGAAATTCCTAGACGATTGATCGACTCGAGTGGAGGATGAGGCTGGATGTGGTCGGTCGTGTGAGGAAAAGCAAGGGTGGTGAGAGAAGTGATGACTGATTTGGGTTCTGTCCAAGTAAATCTTTGAGAGGCTGATGCGATGATGATGATGATGTGACGCTAGTATCGGATCAACCATCACATTTCTGGCTACACCCCGCTTCCGGATGCAAAGGAGGGGCAGAAACGGAACAGTCGAAACGGGTCTAGGAACAAGGGGGAAAAGGGGAAAGGCAGAAGTGTGGGGGGTGAGTGCTCGAATCGGATGAGGAGGAAGAAGGTAGGCATTTAGGTACCACGTAGCAGGTTGGCCCTGTACTCGATCGAGTGCAAGGGTGCCGGTGGTGCTAAGGGGACCATAGAGTCGCATGGGGTTGCTTGAAGACGATGGTGTAGCTGCACAATGGAGCAGTACTCGTTCGTGACCTGTCGCAGTACAACTCTGCCCTCTGACACCTCTTAGCTCGACATTACTCGCAAAGGATCCGGGCTACATCGACCTTGGGGAGTGTCACCGACGATGGCTGTACCTCGTTTGGCCGATCGCTCAAGCTGCCCTAACCTCCGACTTTCACCGATACCTTGCCCCACATCGAGGGAGATACGTATACTTGATGAATGTCTCTTTCCCCATCGCTTGTAGCCTGCCATGCATCGCTGATATGCATCATACGCTCGTACTTTACACTTCCTTCTCCACTATGCAAGACGGTGGACTACCTCCACCAGCAGCCTCCGCCCGACGCGTGGTGCCACCCCCGGCTACGAGTACCGCCCGGCCATGACCGACGCGTAACCTTGCCCGTCATCGAGCTTCAACTGCAACCATCTCGCTCCCTTCCATCCTTCTTATTCGACCTATACATCACCTCGACGACCTCGCAAGTAGGACAACGCAGGTCGGACCGACATGTCGAACCCCCGCGCATCGACAGACGAGGGTGAGTCTCCCAAATTCCTACATCTTGACGCCCTTCCTTGGAGCCGCACTGACACAGCAGAGACCGCTCCACTCCTTGACAACGAACGACAGAACGATTCCTTCTTCTCCGCCCTCACTCATCCCACTCGAAAGCTCACCAACCTCGAAAAGATCCTGTCTGGGCTCGCGATCTTGCTCCTGCTCCTCGCTAGCACGTTTATCGGTTTGTTCGCCGGTGCAGAGAATGCGTTGAAAAAGGAGAAGCAGAGTGGAGGATGGCATACTACGACGGAGATCATTACCGCTACGCACTCACAGTCGCACTCCAGCTCGGCCTCGAGGACTTCCTCTGCTACACCTGGACCTACTGGAGCACCGCATCATGTAAGGCTGTCTTTAGAATGGGCGAAGAGGCAACGAGGGAGAGTAAGGCAGTGAGTTGACGGCTAGGATGTCTGCTTGACCGAGGAATGCGTTCTGCTTTCTGCTGAGCTCTTGCGGTCGCTCAACACTTCTGCCGACCCGTGTGATGACTTTTACCAATACGCCAGTGAGTTGAAATATCATCATACAAGTCGATCTCAATTGACAAATCCAGCTGGAGGATGGCAAGCTTCGCACTCGATCCCGGCTGATCGAGGTCTTTTCGGTGCTTTCCATGAAGTCGCAGACAACAACAAGGCGAGCGACACATGATATGATCCATGGAGACAAGGCTGATGAGCAGAAAATCATCTTGAAAGTGCTCGATGCTATTCCAGCCAAGATGAACGCCCCCACCGCAGAACAAGCCAACCTGCACAAACTCAAGTCGTTTTACGAGAGCTGCAAGGATGTCGTATGTCAACTTGGTTCTCGTTGGACACTAGGACTGATGACTAGGACGAGCTCAACCGAGTCGGCCTCAAGCCTTTCATTCCGCATGTCGAGACGTTGCTCGAGCTGTTTGGCGAATTTGACTTGATCCCCGCTCCCGATGCCGACGAGGACTCTCTTCTCGACTCGGAATGGGCTGAGACATACAATGAGGACTACGAGATCTCCGACGAGCTTCTTTCTGCCTCTGTAGATGTTGCATCTTGGAAGAACGCCAAGAACATTGGAGGTGTCAAATGGGATCGAACTCTGCAAAAGGCTCAGCTTGGAGAGGATGAAGTCGATGTCAAACCCGATATCTCTCGCAAGGAGAAGATCACCAAGACGCTCGCTTGGCTCAACTCTCGAGGTGAGCTACCGAACCCACTGTCATTCTGGACAAGCTGACATTGAAGATGTCGACGCATTGCTCAGCTTTGTCATCGAGGGAGATGCTGGAGGACCAGACTCTCAAGTACAAAGCCTTTACTTGTACCAAGCATCTGGCGGACTCCCGTCAAAGGAGTACTACGAGGAGAAACCTATTCTCGACCTCTACACTTCGGTCGTCGCTGGTATCCTTACCGACATTGTCGACCACTTGCCCACCAAGAAAGAGGGAGAGGAGAAGCGAGATCTCATCAACGACCTGGTGAACCTTGCCGAGGAAGAAGTACAAGGATGGCCGTGGCCTTGGCCGGGAGACGACGACAAGGGCGGACATCACGACCCACCTCATCCACCTCCTACCCGAGGCGAGCCTGTCGAAAAGCGAATGGAACGACTGGCGACCAAGGTTGTCCACTTTGAGCGAGAGCTCATCCGAGCTGGTGCCGATCCGGAACGAGTCTTCAACCCTCATTACTCTTACAACCCCTACTCGACCCACGAGGTCGGCAAGCACCTTCCTATCCTCGATATCCCGGCGTACTTGTCTGCCTTTGCGATCCGATCTTTCCCCGAAAACATCACGGTCACTCACCCGCCTTACCTTCACTCTGTCAGCAAGCTCGTCGAGTCGACTCCCGACTATGTGCTCTCGGGCTACTTTACCACTCGACTAGCCATGTCGTTTGCACAGGGCTTGGGACCGAAGACGGGTGTGAGAGCGGAGACAAGGAGGTTGGAAGAGGTGTTGAGGGGTATCAAGAAGGGAACAGAGGAGAACAGGGAGGACGTCTGTTTGAACTGGGTCGACAATGTCGTTGGGTTCATCGCTGGGCACGAATTTGTCCGAGAGGCTTTCAGCGTGGACGCCAAGAAGGATGGAGAGGATATCATCAATGGTAAGCTGTCGTATACCCCTTCTAAATTGCATACAAGCTGACTTGGCAGCTATCGTGAAGGCATTCCATGACAAGCTGCCCCACATCTCTTGGATGGACAAGGAGTCGGCCAAAGCTGCGCAAAAGAAAGCAGAGGCAATCATTCCAAAGGTCGGGTACCCCTTGACGCCCAACACGACCGATCCCGAGTCGCTGGCGACATGGTATCAACGTGTCAATATCGAGAAGGATGACTTCTTTGGGAACATTATCCGGTCGACGTTGGACGATGTGCTTCGAACTTGGTCGACCTTGGGTAGGCAGCGAGACAGGCAGACTTGGGAGGTGAGCATTTCCTGACACGTGTGAGATATCTCGCTGATCCCCTAGATGTATCCTCAGAGTGAGCAGATCGGAACTTGTGTGGGACATAACTAACGCCCTGCAGCCGTCAACGCATACTACTGTGAGCTAAAGCCTGCCCTTGGTAACTGTGAGCTGACGTGTAGCTCCCCCAGATGGCGAGATCGTGTTCCCGGCTGGTATCCTACAGCCGCCCTTCTACTCGCACGCCTGGCCCGCTCACCTCAAATACGGAGCTTTCGGAGCTGTCGCTGCGCATGAGCTCACCCATGCTTTCGACAACACCGGTAGTCAGTACGATGAGAGAGGACGACTTCGAGAGTGGTGGACCAACTCGACGGTCAAGGCGTTTGAGGAACGAGCTCAATGCGTTGCCAAGCAGTACAGCAAGTACTTTGTGCTCGACGAGGGAGGAAACAAGGTCCATGTCAATGGAAACGTCAGTCACTTTACGTTATCCTTGAGGACAAGACTAATGAGTAGCTCACCAACGGGGAAGATATCGCCGACTCTGGTTTGGCTCAAGCTTACCTTGCTTGGAAGAACACTGCTTCAGCATCCGAAAAGAGCCTTCGTCTACCTGGACTCAACTACACCGACGACCAGCTGTTCTTCTTGGCCTATGCGCGAGTATGGGCGCAGTTGACTCGACCTGCTACGGCTGTCAGTCGAGTTCGGACGGATCCGCATTCGCCTCCGTACTGGCGAGCTACGGGGACGCTGATGAACCTCAAGGCGTTCCATGATGCTTTCCAGTGCAAGTCGGGCAGCAGGGTGAGTCTGTGAGCTTGGACAGATAGAGCTGACGGGCAGATGAACCCGCCCAAGGAGGAGCAATGCGAGTTGTGGTGATCAGTGCGCGTCGAGTCGCTCAATGCTAGGGAGGGAGAGAATGAGGTAGGTAGTCTTGCCAAGACGTCGAACGATGCATGTGATGACAGGCTATACACGGCTGGAACAGTTGTTCATGATATTTCTCCTGTCCGATATCGTACAGACAGCTAGATCTCCAATCTCGTACCATACAGCAGGCTCATCATATCCTCACCCCGGACCGGTCTCTGCGATCGATCCAGTCGACCTCGTCCTCTCCTCCAATCTTTGGCGCATCGTCGTCCCCACTCCCACTCGCCAGATCCAGATCCCTATCGTGCTCTGCGAGCTCATACGACTCTGGTCCATCTCCTCCGGCCGGCTGACCAATCTTGGCGTACCCATTCGCCTCCCCATCTCGAGCTTCCTTTTCGGCTTGTAGCACGGCGTTCTTACCGGTGTTTTGGTACAGGTGAACGAGAAAGGTGATGACGAGGTAGATGAGGAAGGAGAGAGAAAAGTCGAACAGGGCGTACGAGACGTGATCGATTCCAAGACTATAATCAGCTCACAAACCCGGGTCCAGCTTACTTGTCCGCATGGTGCATTTCTTCATCGGTCGCAGACATGAACAACGTCCCACCCAAGGTCAAAAGCTGAAGTGTCAGCTTGTCGTGTCACCCGCAAGGCGCGAATTAGCTCACATAGGGAGGCAAGTGCTGGAACACCCGTATGAAGCCTGTTGGAGTCGGTTGGTCGTTGAGGACGAAGCAGACCTCGACGATACGCAGCGCTCCGGCAGCTATCAGAGCATATCCAAACAACCCATGTATCTGATATGAGCTGGTTTGCCATCTGGATCCGAGCTTTTGGCGGGACGACCTACCTTGGTGGAGATCATCAAATGCTGCTCGTGTGCGCTCATACCCCAGCCGGTCATGACGATGCTGAACCTCAGCCAACGCACACCATGAACAGTGAACAAACTTACATGACAGCAGGGACGAACGATCGTTGACCCTTCCTCGACAGGAAGATCCCCAGCATCCCGCCTGCCCACCATAATACACCCTGACTATCAGCTTGAAATCTGTGAGGTTGTACCGAGTTGGACATACCATCATCGTATGCTGCATATCTTTATGCGTCCAAGGCCCACCATGGTGCTCTGTAAACGTATTGATGATGCCCTTTCCATCAACACTTCTCTCGAGTCATGGACGGATAGACTTACCCAGACCATGATGACCGAGCTATCCAACATCTCTTGGCTGCACCCACGCCTCTTGAGCCAATCTCCTCCCACATTGAGCATGATGACGAGGATAGCGGAATAGCCGATGAAGGCGCTGCCCATGATATAGTGGGCGGCACATTGACCGAGTTCCCCTCCTCGACAGAAGCCTAGTGCTGTCGCTACGCCAAATAGCATCTCTGCGACCCATCAGCCTAGCTCCTACGGTATCTGTGTGGTGGACAGGGAGGGGGAAAGGTACGCACGAGTCCAGCCTAGGATAGGGAAGGCTTTGCCGATGGTCCCATGAATGCGTACGACATATCTCCGCACCGTGTTCTCCATGATATGCAGCTTGAGAAAGATTCCCAGACCCGCTTGCTGCGAGTGTCAGCGTCGAAATCGGAGAGTTCATTGCGACTCACGACGAGCAGGAAGACAGATAAAATCTTGGCCATTGTGCCATGCACCTGGATCATCAGCTCCAGATTCAGGCGTCAGGCCAGTCGACTCACAGTAGCCGGAAACTCCCGCCCATGATGATGGTGGCCCAGGAATGCGCCGACGTAGGTTAAAATCACGTTGAGCGTCTGCAGCGGAACATGGTATTTCGATCTGCCCATTAGCACCTCGGACACAAACGCAAATTACAAGGGACACTCACTTTGACAGTCCGAGGACCATACCGATAGGGAAGGAGATGGCCCACACGAATGTCTGCAAGACCATCTATGACTATCAGCTCGTGGACGACACTTGCTTTCGGGAAAGCTGACATGTATGATGATAATGCTGTCGTATGGCTCGCCCATATCGATCTCTGACACCTCATGATGTTCATGTGCGCGCACGACTGTTCCCGTCAGCCATAGTATCTCAGGCTGGGGATAAGCCTCACCCGCGACGAGCGCTGCGGCGAGAGCACCGAGGAGGAGCTTCATGCTGCTGCTCAGCTTCTCTCCTTTTCTGCTTCTGCAGCGACCCAAGAATGATAGCGCTTTTGCAGTGTCCACTTGTCGGTCCGAAGGGGGGGAGGTAAGAGCAAGGCTGTCGAAGGTGAAGACTGTCGAAGGTGAAATTGAAAGGAGAACGGTGACAAAGGTGACGATCGGACACTTTGAACGGGCTAATGCGAATGGCATCCCATTCTGTTCGGTCGCGGTTACCGAGGCGCGTGTTTCAGCCTGTCGACACCTTCAGCTCATCTCCACGTTGAAACCTCTTCGACAGTGACTATATACAACATACACACATGGAGCATACCATCATCGAGATGCCGTCTTCATCGATCTCCTCTGGTACGTATCTCTACCGCTTTTCGAATGTGTGGCCTTGCACGGACCTGACACGGAGTGAAGCTGATTCTATAGGATCCGACAAATACTCGGTCATCCTACCCACGTACAACGAGCGCAAGAACCTGCCTATTATCGTCTGGCTTCTCGCCAAGACCTTTACCACCCAGTGAGCCGCCCATGGTATCCCCTGGTAGTCGTAGCTGACCAAGTAGCGGATATGACTGGGAGATTATAGTAGTGGACGATGCAAGTCCAGATGGGACGCAAGAGGTCGCTAGGCAGCTGGCGAAGATATATGGCGAGGACAAGGTCGTGTTGAAGCCTCGAGCAGGCAAGCTTGGTCTAGGGTGAGTCGCACTCCCATTCGGACGAAGATGGATTCGTCTTTGGAGCAGGTAGGGAGGGAAGAGCTGGGACCTGGCTTGAGTGTGGTGTTAATGAGCAGGACAGCCTACGTTCACGGCTTGACTTTCTGCACAGGAACCTTTGTTATCATCATGGACGCCGACTTCTCTCACCATGTACGGCTTTCTGTCTCTGTTGATTTTCTTGTCGATAGCTGATGAGGTAGCCCAAATTCATACCTGAGTTCATCAAGTAAGCTTCCTGCTCCTGCCTCCTGAGCATGAATTTTTCGCTGACAAGGCAGACTACAAAAGCTGCACGGTCTCGACATAGTCACAGGCACCCGATATTCCTCCACCCCGTCTCCAGCACCCAAATCATCCTCTCCTCATATTGGCATAGGTCCAGGCGGAGTATACGGCTGGGACCTGAAACGAAAGCTCGTTTCGAGAGGAGCCAACTATCTCGCCGATACCGTCCTCACCCCAGGCGTCAGCGATCTGACCGGTAGCTTCAGGTCAGCTTCTTGGAACGCTGCATTTCGCGGAGATCGAGCTGACGGGATAGGCTGTATAGAGTGCATGTTATCAAAGATATCATATCAAGGTGTACTTCGAAAGGATACGTTTTCCAGATGGAGATTATCGTTCGAGCGAGGTCGTTGGGGTACACGGTGGGAGAAGTGCCAATCACGTTTGTCGATCGAATCTATGGAGAGTCCAAGCTCGGAGGGAGCGAAATTGTGCAATATGCCAAGGGGGTTGCCAATCTATGGTGGAATGTGTAGCCTGATATGGCAGGACGTTGAGAATATGAGGGTAGCATAAATTGTACAGATATGTATAAACATAGAGGACTCTCCACAAGTACAACCGAGTAAACGACCTAAACCCCTGTCGGTAAATCCCCTCTTAAGCAGTGATGGGAGTGACCGCACGCGAGAGGTCGAAACGCCTCTCCTCCGGTCCAGGCGTCTCGTCGTCCCCTTCTCCCCACACTTTGCTCCCTTTGCTTCCCTTGCTCCCTCGACTCAGCCTCGACTGAGCAGTCACAAAGCTATCCCTCGTCAACAAGCTCTCCCTGGCCAAGTACGTTGAAAAGGCCTCGTCGTCTCCATGTTGCCCGTACGCCGACATTCTATTCCCCACCGGACTCAAAAGTCCCGATGCTCCTCCTACACCTCCAGCTGCTTGTGGTGTGACGGCACCAGAAGCCTGAGCGTAGAGTTGTCCCTTCCAGCTCCATCCGCTCTCGTTGCTCTCCCAACTGCCCTTTCGCCTGACAGCTCTCACGCTCGCATCTCGATCTGCGGCTGCTCCTCCTTTCCAACCACCGGTTCTGACCGAGATGTTGCCAGCGTTGGGTCCATATGCGCTGAGAGCATAATTCGAGTGAATGGAGGGAGCGTACTCGTATGTCGAAAGCGGTCGGTCAATGGCTCCTGGTGAAAAGGTGACGCTCGGGCTCGCAGCTAGACTCGGTGATCGAACGGCGTTGACCCCACTGGCATAACCAGAAGGACCAGCCGTAATGTCTCTTAGTCGAGCCGCAGCAGGAATGGCGAGGGGTGGACCGGGTACAGGAGCCGAGGCCGAAGCGGGAGTCGGGAGTGCAGCATAGTTGCTAGAAGCAAGAGTGAGGGTACTGGCATTGGGTTCGGGCGGCGAAGCGGGATGTGGATTGTCTCTAGGGTGTGGATGACTATGTTTCGGAGCTCGAGCAAATGGCAGCGACGTCGACGATTCCCTGGCCGAAGAGTCGACTATCGGTGGTGTCGGTGACAGACCAGGAGTGCCTGCGGTGTGGGGAAGCACAGCTGAAGTTGGTACGCTTGCCGCTTGTTGTCGCAGAGGCGAGGTAGGAGAAGAAGCAGGTCGATGGATCCAGTCGGGCGGAGCGGATGTTGGCGGGTCTGGAGCAGGAGCAGCAGGATTGGGAGCTTGAGCGATATGGGCCATGTGCGGACCCAGGTCGAAGCTAAGTATTGTCGTCGGTTTCGTGCTCGTACTGTCCTGTCGACTCTGTCTCCCTCCTGGGTCACTCGAATTGGACGAGCTCGACATGGTGCGATATGTCCTCGGTCGACCAATCATGCTCGAAGGTCGAGGAGCTCCATGGGCGACGGGCGATAAGAGCGAAGCCGAAGCAGACCGCGACAACATGCTCTGGCGGAGAGACGGAGTGGGTGAAGAGGGATGGGAAGGGGGAAAAGGTCGTATACTCGCATCTTCATCTGCTCCTGCTCCTGCTCCAATTCCCGCACCTCTTCCTACTCCGCCCCATGCAAACATCTCGTCTCCATCCAGCAGATCCGTCCTAGGCCGACTCATTTCGCTCCTGATCGAAGGTGTACGTGATCTCGAAAAGTGCGATTCAGAAACCGTATCGACGGTCGAATCTCGATGAAAGGCGGGAACAGGCAAGGAGGGATAAGGGTTGTTGGCTTCTCGACGTTGTTGCCTCTCCACAGAGTTGGCATACGACATTGAATGGCTTCGGAGGGAATGCGATTCCGATCGAGATATGCTGATGCTATTATCTCGAGTGTTAGTCGCTGGACCAAATATCTCTGTAGGGAGCAAAGGAGGTGCGGTACCTCCTTGAGCAGGTGAAGGTCGAAATGTGGGTTGATTGGCCGACTTTCCTCCTCGGGCACGCGAATTGGGTGGAAGTCGAGCATGTGATCCGTCAGAGTATGTCGCTCGTCGACCTGCACCGAGTTTACGGGTGATCCAGTCGAAGAGGGGTTTAGATTTCGCCGGATTGGCCTGCGTTGCGTTGTGGTGATGCTGTTGTTGGACGGGTATCGCTGTCAACGGCGTAGCAGTCGAGGAGGGGTGTGCCACATCGCGTCGAGGATGGTGTTCGTTGGCATACGCTTCGGCGGGTGTGGGTCGTTGGGAGGAAGAAGACGCATCCTTGCCACGTCGAGAGCGCGGAGTGGATCCGCTTGGTCGAGGAGGGGCCGGAAGAGGTGGAGAGCGGGAATGCGACCCGCTGGCGATGGTCGGAGACGGTGCCAGAGCGGGGAGAGGAGCTGTTTGTCGTAATGGTGTAGGTGAGCTGGGCGCCATGGCGATGGAGGATGGGGAGATCTATGTCATTGGAGGTAGATGTCGAGGTTGTGTTGAGAGAGGGATGGGTCGAGTTGGGCCGGAGGTGATTTCCACCCCACCTGCAGGTGGCGACCGAGCCCGACAAAGTCAGATTAGCTTCGACTAGCCGCCTGGTCGACTGCTCGAACCGGAAACAGAGGTCGCAAAGGACTCAGCTTACATGCAAGCCAGCGCTACCATGTTGCAGTGCCCAACGCATACCAACGGTAATATGCGGAGAGATCTCGGTTGGAGCAGTCACACGCCTGGCTCGTTACCAAGGTGCAGAATGGTCGTCTCGATAATCCTGGCGTAAATGCATACAACAATTTATGGTCTCGCGGCGGGCCCATCTAGAAATCATACACATCACCTCCCTGTCCTCCACCAGCAGCAGCTCCTCCCAACCCATCTCCATACGGATCATATCCTCCTACAGCTCCTACACCGGCTCCTCCGATATCTGCTCCATTGACAGCGATGCCCATCTCGACATTTCTCGCTTGCTCTTGGAATTGTCGCTTGACCTCGAGTGTTTGTTGGATGAGCAGGGTACAAGCTCGTTGGAGGGCGTCGGCCGGATTCGACTTTTCGTCGGTCTGGATTTTGATCTGAATGTCGTTCTCGAGAGGGTGGGGGACTTTGTAGCCTGCAAAGAGGACGGTAGGGTCGAGGAGGAGTTGGCTGATTGTCAGTTCAATGTACTCTTCGGCGATAGAGGACCAAAGGGTCAAAGAGAAAGGATAGATAGAGGACAGACGTAGCATGGGGAAGAAAAGCGGGAGGGGGGTTGGAGAAGCTCAAGAGAACTCACGACCGTATCATGTTGCCCATGGTGTGATCCTGCTTTCGCAGGGTGATAGTCGCAGCATTAGGTAGCTTTGGATCCTCCGTGATCGTCAACCTGTACATCAGCGACTGTTCGGTTGCTATCGTTGGCGACTCACGGCTTCTGGTCATCCTCGAGGATCCACGAGTCGATCCGATTAGGTTGATTCATATCCGTGTGTTATCACAATCCATCGGTGTCTCTGTTGCGTCAATACCTTGACCCTCTTCTAGCTCCACTACAAGCAGAGACAAAATAAAGCGGAGGAGAGAAAGTAAAAGACGTCTCGACGTGTGGGAGATCATTTGTATAGCTCTTAGTATTCTGTTGTCGGCAAGGCCTTAGCCAGTTCCGGGGATTGACAGATATTAGAATGGTATATAATCCTTTCAACCACACGTCGAGGGTCTTGCGCAGCTGGACAAGGAGTAAGGGGAGAAGCACTCACAAGGATGGATAGATAGATGAAAGTAGAATGACATGGATGGGATGACCTCCTTGTCGAGGAGGGCAACTGAGGTGATAGCCCCATCGAAGGTCGAGAATGAAAATGGGTGACGTGGTGTCATCCCCTCTCCGCGTAATGTCGATTTCGCCCTTTCATCCTCCCTTGTAGTGAATGAGTGTGCCCTTCTCTCTACAATTCATCTCTTCTGTCGGAACACGGATGAACATCCATACCACTCTCACTCGCCCATCGTAATCCCTTTTCACGTCCTGGCTATCCTCCGCGATGTCTGCCCCGCACGACACTAGCGAAATCATCGACGAGATGCAAAAGCTAGACGATATCGAAGCCGACTTGGCAGATACCGCCCTTGCATTTGTAGCTGGCGAAGGAGCTTCCCCGACGTCAGAGGAAGGATCTATTGCTCAACAACAGAGCAGTGATGCGGCGGGAGATGCAAAAGAAGCGTTGGAGACCAGTGCATTGGTTATGGAGAGCGTTCTTGAGCAGTCTATCCCGGATGCACCTGTTCCTCTGCCAGCGACAACAGCACCAGCACCAGCACCAGCACCAGCACCAGAGCATATCGGTTCGAGCAGTCCGGACAGCGCAGCACCGAGGGATATCGTGGCCGATCCTATTCCTTCTCTACCTTCTGGCGATTTCAACATGTCCACTTCGACCACCAATGACACGGGTCCTTCTCCCGACGCTGCCTCTATCGCCGATCTCCATTCGGCGCCTCCACCACTCACTGCTGCTTCTACACCTGTACAGTCGAACGCCCAGCCCTTGGTATCTTCGTCAGCCGTGGAGAATGTGCAAGAGGCTATACAAGCTGTACAAGCCGATGTCGAGGTCCCAATACTTCCACCGACCGTCACACCTACCCCTACTTTTGCGCCAGTCGATCATCCGAGTCATGCGGTAACAAACGGCGATACTACTACTACTGTACCGCCCTCCGCATCTCTCCCTCCTCGTCCAGCATCCCAGGCCGCCGAGGTCAAGCCTTTACTTGCTCAACTCGCTCCGTCACCCGTCGACGTGACGCCGCCTCCTGGATTGACGCAAACATCGCCCAGTGTCGCACAGAATCCTGCCCTGGTCCAAATATGGTCCAATCGTGAGACGATTTTGCTTTCAATTGACACATTGACGCTGACGAGGCAGAGCCCAGCGATCCGAGACCGGTTCTGGACCTGTTCAACTGGTCTGTGGGGAAGTCTGAGATTATCGATGCGAGAGCTTGGTATGACGTTTTGGCAAAGGACGAACCGACTGCTGTGAGCAAGACCTACACCGTTTACCTCAGAGCTGACTATCCTAGGTCCAGCCACTACTATCGCTAATCAATCTTGAATTGGCCTTGACAAACTTTTCGGAGGTGGAAGCTTTGTTTGCTCGAGCGTTGCGAGGTCCATCGGGAGGTATCACCGCTGCTGCAGATGTCTCGATATGGAGTCAGTGTAGCACTCTTCCTCACTAGATTGACCGCTGACGGAAACAGAAGCGTATCTCCACTACATTCGACGACAGAACCCGATCACCGAGGCCAACGCGGATTCGGTCAGAGAGACGATTACGAAAGCGTACGAATTCGCCTTGAAAGAGTGTGGGACCGATCGAGAGAGTGGAGAGACATGGCAGGAGTATATCGCCTTTGTCGCCGAGCCAACGGTGAGCTGGGTCTCCTGTATTCATTCTCCAGGCACAAGCTGACATGACTAGCCGAAGAACGCATGGGATACCCAGGCTCAGGTCGACAATCTGCGCAAAATATACCAAAAAGCGGTCGCTATACCTCTCAATAACGTCGAAGCCCTCTGGAAGGCATACGACGCATTCGAGTCTGCCAACAACAAGGCTACGGTCAGTGGGCTCCGTCTCAGTTTGGAAATTTAGCTGAGATTCAGGCCAAGAAGTTTTTGGCGGAAAGATCACCTGCGTACATGACGGCCAGAGGGGCACTGCGAGAGATCCGAAATTTGACCGACTCTCTTCCTCGACCGATTTTGCCTCCTCGACCTACTTTTTCCGAAGCAGACCGAAGTATGGTCAATGCTTGGAAGGCGTACCTGAAGTGGGAAGAGGGGAACCCGCTGGTCATCGACGATGAGGAGGTTCGGAATGCTAGGATAGCGTATGCGCTGAGAAAGTGTCTAGGGGAGATGAGGCATTTCCCAGAACTCTGGTGAGCTCTACGCCGCATGGAGGTATGGACAAGCTGACGTGTGAGGTATCAAGCCGCAACGTACTATACCAACTTGAGCAACAGCGATAAACCGGCAGAGATCCTCACAGCGGGTGTAGAGGCTTGTCCCGCTTCTCCCTTGCTCACATTCGCCGTCGCGGAGGTTGAAGAATCCCGGAATAATCTCGCTCGATGTCACGAGGTATTTGAGAACCTTGTTAACCGCCTCGACCCCGAAATCGACCAGATGAAGAAGAAGATCGAGGGCGAGGTGGAGAATGCCAAAGGACCCGAGATCCCGCACGGTCAACAAAGTGCAGGCGATGTGGATATGACGGGCGATGGTATGAGCGAGGTGCAGCGGTTGATGGAAGAAAGGGAGAACAGGGGCAAGCTGGTCGCTGAGCGCAGGGGGAAGGATGTGACTGATCTGGCGGCTGCCATTGGGGTCGTTTGGGTCATGTATATGCGGTTTGCTCGACGAGCAGAGGTGAGTCGGGTTGTGTTTTGGGCTAGATGATGGGACTGATGTGAAAGGGAACCAAATCTGCTCGAGCGGTCTTTACCAAGGCGCGGAAGACTCCTCATCCGACTTGGCACATCTTCGAGGCGTCGGCTATGATGGAGTACCACGCCAACAAGGATTCAAGTGTGGCTATCAGGATCTTTGAGCTGGGATTCAAGCTCTTCTCGGACGATGTGGACTATGTAGTGAGGTATCTGCAGTTCTTGTTGTCTATCAACGACGATACGAGTGAGTCGTCACAGATCTATGGGCAGCTTTGTGCTGATAATAGACGCACGAGCACTGTTTGAGCGATCCACGGTGAAGATACCGGCCGACAAGGCAAGACCGCTGTGGGATACTTGGGCGAGGTACGAGTATATGTTTGGCGATCTCGCAGGAGTTCAGAAGCTCGAGTCGAGGTTCGCAGAGGTCTTCCCGAACGGTGAGCTGCGACCGCCTTCCATTCCACAAGAGCAAAGCTGACGATAGACTCTCCGTTGAAGCGGTTCGCTCAACGATACGCTTACAATGGCCTGGACCAGATCGCTCTTCGAGATCTCGGCTTTGGCGTGCGGCATCTGGCTCCTCCGCCTCAAGCTCAACTCGCACCTCCGCCCATTGCCCAACTACCACCACCTCAAGCATTCGCCCCACCCGTTCAAGCCGGTCTACCGCCCCGAGCGGTCTCTCCGCAGCCTGTCAAACGACCTCTTCCGCAAGAGACCTCTCGACCCGCTCGACCGCCCTCGCCCGCTTACAAGCGACCTAGAGCTCAATCACCCCAGGGACGACGATTCACCCCGCCTCGAACAGATCGAATACCCAGTAACCCGCCTCGACAGTTCAGGGATAGGACATCGAGAGATAGGTCGCCAGTCGTCGGCAATGCAGGAGGAGCTACAGGAGGGTATCGACGAGATGGGGGGTCTATTCCTCCTCCCAGGCCAGCATATGGCCAAGGCGGATCAGGACCGGGATATGGACCACCACCTTCTGCTGGACTACCGCCGCCGATGGGCAATGGGTATAGAGCGCCTTCGGGGTCGTATCCCCCTGACGTGCCGTATGGCTTATCGAGATTTGCTGGATCCATGGCGTCCGATAGGTACTACGATGGTGAGTCTGTCCTGCTGCTTCATTCGACTTAAGGAATATTGCTAAAATTGCAGGACCTGTGTACCCGGCTGCAGAGGTGATTGGCT
>JALPCD010000254.1:0-17330 GCA_026538415.1 Cryptococcus sp. GC_Crypt_1
AAGATCTTCTGCGCTGCTGCGTTCATCCTCTACCCCATCAATGTTGGTCTCCACAATCACTCGATCATGATGCAAGGACGGATCGACTCACCGCTTCGTCCTTTCGTACCAGCTTGACCAGCTCCCTGAACGCTACATCCACATTGACTCCGTCTCTCGCTGAACATTCGATAAAAGGGCAAGAAAGCGATTTGGCAATATCCCTTCCTTCCCATTGCGCTACCACCCTCAACCGGCCTAAATCGCACTACTAAATCAGCTCCCACGGTGCGGGAAGAAACATAGAGATGGAGATGGAATAAGGGATGGGGGGAAGACGGTCCTTGTTAGACTTGCCTTGTTGGAGACTACGACGCAGGGGACATATGATCGGTCTTTGACTCGAAGGATGTCTTCGTGGAACGCTTTGATGGATTCAAACGTGGGCCGGTCGGTGATGGAGTAGACGAGGAGAAAACCCGCTCCGTACTGATACCACTGGTCTGCCATTGCGGCATACTCCTCTAGGCCGTCAGCTCCGGACTGAAGAGGAGATGGGACACGGTGTGGTGAGTCGATAGATTTACCTTGTCCGGCTGTATCTAATATTTCTAGGGTGACGGCTTCATCGTCAACTACCATCTGCTTCCTATATCTGTCCCGTCAGCCTCACCCTGGATTGGACGTTCTTCTCACCTACGAGTCTTCAATGGTCGGATTGTATCCCCTGGGCGTCAGCTGCTCCGGCAAATCCCATCCCGAGAAAGGATCCGACTCACTGGTCGTAGAAATGGGACGTGACGAATCGGATAGTGATGGCGCTCTTGCCAACTCCTACCCTTTCGTCAGCTCGACCCGACAAGACTCGTGAGGTGGAAGTGTGTCAGACGGACCTCCTGATCCTACTACAACCAGCTTCTGCTCGCGCGTATGTCGACCTCGACCCGACAATGACATTCTTCACTCTATTGTCTCCACCAACTCAATGTACACTACGAGTGGATCTTCGGCATGGCAGGGTCGCAAGGTGGGTCGAGGTGAATATACGAGTGGTGTGGAGAGGTTACGTATGCAGACAGGTCCATTTGCATGCCTACATGCCTACTTGCTACTTGAGCCAGGGCGCTCCGAGGCCAAAGGATTGCCGAGGCGGGCATGATTGGCTCGATATTGATGAGTCTTGACGGGGGCCTTTGGACAAAGGATACTTGATCGACCCCTTGGCTCTAGAGCCTCTAATTACACTTCCAAGCAAGGTAGAAAGGTATCTAGAGATATACAAGCAGTCTCGGGCAAATGGTATGACACGGTGCATGGGTGAGTGGGTCAGATAAAACTCGATGCGAAAGCGACAAGATGTGACTATTGATACGAAGATTAAAACCAGAAAGACAATTGAGGAAGCCCAGATACAAACAACAAGGAAAAGAGAGACAAAAACGAGACGATACGATGACAACCCCCAACAGTCCTGGTGTTCCAGAGATCCACTTCCTATTGCCCAGCAAGGAGAGTCGCCGTAGACGAGTTGGAGCTGGTGGACGACATGATTGGTTCCGCACTAGACGATCCAACGCTCGACATCGATCCCGATCCAGCGGGTTTGTGTTCAAACGGACTCTTCAACTCGTCGGTCCAGCATTTTCCAGCAGGTCGAGGGACGAAGACCGAAAGCTCCGGCGTATTGCTCCGTTGTCGCTTGACCATGGGTCGAGCGAGTTGGTGGCTGCGGTGATCCCCTTGGTCTCGATCGCATCGCTCTGAAAGTTGAGAGAGACTCAAAGAGTGCGAGACGATGCTTTGGGGTTTGGCAGAATCGGCAATCATACCGTCCGAGAGCGATCGGCTGAGCGTGACGCTAGGAATTCGAGTCCGTCGGACAGGTCCAGGCGCCGGAGGGGGGTTGCGATACCTCGAGTTGATGGACAAGTTGGAGAACGCTCGAGCGGCAGAAGTGGGCGATCCAGGCCCGCTGGAGTGTCGAGACGAGGCAGACGAGGTGACTTTGCCAGCAGACAAAAGTCGAGGAGTGTCGGATGATAGAGTGGGTGAATCGACGGTGAGCGTGATGGCAGGGGTCGAAGCTCCACCGGAAGAACCGACAGAAGGCTGGTTGAGAGGCGTGATGGCGTTGAAGAATGTCGCATTCAGCGGTGTAAACGGTTCAGGCTCGATCTCGCCGTCTTGTAGAGACCCATGACCTCGAGCAAACCCACTTGATCGAATGAGGTTGAAGTATCCTTGTCCGCCTTGCATGGCCGATGCAGCAGGCTGAGCGAGCTCCTCGACGTCGTCCATCGTGTGCGACGAGACCGAGCTGGGTGGAGAAGTTGTGAAGCTCGAGTCGGGCGAAGAAGGGTTTCGACCGTGTGATTCGACATGCATAGGCTCGTCCTCTCCCGAAGACCCCTCGTCGATGGTCATCTCGACATCCGCAAGGTCTTGTCCGGTAAACGATTTGCCCCGTTGCAAGAGGGATGCGGGTCGAGGGCCTGCGCCCAATCCATACTGCTTGGGCGGAGCGACCGCAACGGGTCCGGTGGGGTTGAAAGTAAACGTAAAATCTAGAGGAGAAGACAGCGATCCTACCGAGCCAAGCGCTTCCGTGGGTCCAGTGGCGGCGGTGTCTTGGAGCGTGCTACTGAGTCGAAGAGCCTCGGTAAAGGTTGCACTTTCGTGGTCACCGTACAAGCTATCCATCGAGTGTTGTTGTCGGCTAAGACCAAAGCTGCCTGCTCCAACGGTCAATCGGGGTCGAGCGGTCTTTCGGGCGGGAGCCTGTGAAGGGAGAACAACGAGGGGTTCTCGCTTGGGTCCAGCTTGGTAGGCGGTGACGCGTTGTCGAGCGACCTCGACCAGTCGAGCTCGGGTAGACATGGGGGTTCGGTACGAAGGCCAAGCGGGAGAAGCGAGGATTTGGGTGACGAGTTCTTCGAGAGCTTCGGCGGGTGGGAGCGAGTGAGGAGGGTAGGCATTTCGAAGTGGTCGAGGCGGGTGAGAGAGGTACTGGTAAGTCAGCAAAGCTCAAGTACCTAGAAGGAGAACACACCGAGCCAAGGAGATCATCCTCCTGTTCAGTCCATGCAAGCTGGTGCTTTGCGTTTTGTTGGAAAGCATTCTCGAAGCTGGGTATGTTGAAGCTAGGCGTATCGGGCGTCATCACCATGGGTGCCTATACGTCAGTCTTTAGCACCAAATCAGGAGGTTGGGTCTCTCACCTCGATAGGGGAAACAGCCATAGGCGTGTGGGGGATAGGAGTTTTGATACCTTCGAGGTAGCCGAACCCGCCGGCGGGAGGGACTACTAGCGAAGCCAAGTTGGGTCGTCTGTCGAAGATTGGCATGGTGAAGAAATCGGTGAGGAAGATTTGTTTGATGGGCAGGCTGATGATCACTTCCACACGTGTGGATGGGCGGGCGAGAGGCGTGACGAGGCGTTCCAGCGCGTATTCTCGTCTACAAGGCGCAAATGTCGAGCTTGTCGGGTGGATGTGTGGGTGTGTGGGTGTGTGGATGTAGAGGTGAGATGTCGAGATGTCTAGGACTAGGGCTGAAGCTGCCTGAGCTATATAGCTGAAGGAAATGCCGGTGACTGGTTTGTTTTGTTTGCGTCGAGGTGTTGTTGATGTTGATGTCAAGGACGGATGTTGCTTGGGAAAAGAGGGGGCGGGCGATCCGACGATCGTCGAGGCGGGATGGGAGAAGTCGCTGTACTATGTACAGATATTGAGAGACTGATGGGCCGACGTGGCTGGGTGTCTCGAATGAAGAGGGACAAGAGGTTTGTTGTGTGTACGAGTACAGGTGTTGTCGCCCAGCGATGAGTACGGGATCAAGCCGGCTTGAGAGGGAAGTCGAGCAGAGTCTGGGTATGGATATCGATAGCGAGCCGATGCGATTGTCGTCAGAAGATGCGATGTATGGTAACAAGATAATCCGAGAAAGAGAGAAAGATGAGACAGAGATGAATAGCAAGCAACGTCGACCTCCATACCATTGCATCTCCCCCCAACCCCCTTGCCGGCCGGCAAAGCAACTCCAGCTCTTGCTTCACATCTCCCTGACGCGCCTCGTAACTTACCAAGCATACGACTCATTGTGCTGATGCATAGCTTTCCCCTTTCGCAGCCCCACCTTGTCCTGCATAGCTCGCAGCCTTCGGCCGTGTGTTCTTGGCTAACCTCTTCATCGTCTGGCTGCCCACCGTTTTGTTCTGAAACCTTGTTCTCTTTCTACGCGTCACGAATCTCAGACGCGCCGGTGGCGACTTGAATCTCTCGTCTTCTTGAAGGCTAAACTCGCCACGTGGGAAGAGAATGAGAGATTATCCGAGATTGCCAAGGGACAGCATCTCGCCACCCGGCAACAACAAAAAGTCGAGAGAGTCAGTCATTCCATCCTGACTATACTTCAAATTCACTATGACCGTCGACCCAGCTGTCCCTTTGCCAGAGACCGTCACGATCGGTGTACTAGGTGAGCATGCTTGTGCTGCAATATCCAGCAGAACTGACAGATCAGCTTTACAAGGAGCTTTCATCGAGCATGTGCACTATCTCCAACGACTCCGTCCAGCTGGCCACAGGATACACGCCATCCCAGTTCGCACCGCAGACGAGCTTGCTGTAAGTCTACTGCCCATGCGATAAAATAGAGTACAGCTGATTTAATTCAGCAATGCCATGGTCTCGTAATCCCCGGAGGCGAATCAACCGTCATCCACTCTGTCGCTCTTCGGTCGGGCTTCCTCCCCTCCCTCCTCGCGTTTGTCCAAGATCCCAATCGTCCAGTATACGGTACCTGCGCAGGGATGATCCTTATGGCGTCTTCTTCTCCCGATAGCATCGGCGGAGGGAAAATTATCAAAGGACGACCTCCTGCAGTCGGATGGGGCGGGATAGAAGGTCTCAAAGTCTGGCGCAACTTGTACGGCAACCAACTGGAGTCATTTGAAGCACACATGTGCATACCCGCCCTGTCGAATCCCGATAAACCGTTCAACGCGATATTCATCCGAGCGCCGGCTATACATTCGCTGGAGAAGGCGAGTGGGGTGGAGATGGAGGTTTTGGCGACGTTGCCGGACGAGTGTATACCGGATGAACCGCCTAGCGATACAGTCATGGGTCCGGCGAGCAGGGAGGATCTGGGCAAGGTCATGGTCAGGCAGGGGAGAAAGCTGGTCACGAGCTTTCACCCAGAGTTGAGCGGAGACGCGAGGATACACGAGTATTGGGTCGAAAAGTGCGTCCTTGGCAGGTGATCGGGAGGAAGAATTGTGTCGAAGTCATAAATTCCGCTGTGTATCCTTTAACAGTTGTAGCGCATGCCATTGCATTTTGCCTCGTCCCGGCCTCCAATAATGCAGTGCGATTGACATATCCATACCATGACTCATCTACGTTTAAAAAGTACAAGCCGCACGGCTATGATTATAGTCCACTTTCTCAACACCTGTCCACCGCATCTTCCCACCGTCTAGCCGGCCTCGTCTCTTCCAACTCCAACGCATACTTCCAGCACTCCCTGGACCTCTCCACCCTCCCTTGTGTCTCGCACACCTTGCCCAAGTAGAACCACGCTTCCGACACATCCCAGCCCGCATCTTGCGTCATCTGGTTCAACAGCGAATGAGCGAGCTCCGTCTGACCGGTCTCGAGGTACAGCTTGGAGAGATTGACCAGGCTCGGTGGGTGTTCCGGCCGGAGTAGGAGCGCCTTGGTAAAGGCTGGTAGACCCGCAGTATAGTTTGGCGGTGTCGCAGATACATGGTAAAGGCCGAGTTGGACCCAAACGTCTGGGTTCTCCGGGTCAAGCACCTCGGCTTCTTCGATGGCGACCAGGCATTGTTCAGGCTTTTGCCATCGTCGAAAGGTAGCAGCAGACATGAGCCATAGGTTTGACAGAATCCGAAGCTCGGCTGGGTTATGGTCCGAGGATGTACGAGGTTGAGTCGGAGGCGGCGGCGGCGGAGCTGGGTGGGAAGAGCGAAAGTGCGAGTGGACAGCGGTAGGGGCGATGGACAAAGCGGTCGAAGATCCAGAGGCTTGTCGATCTCGAACTGTCGGGATCTCGTCTGGCAGAGTGAGTCGACGGACGCTGCTCGGTCGACTGCTCCGATTGGATCCTCCATGCGGAACATGTAGATGTTTGGCGACGAAGTGTTTCGTTCCCAGTCGTTTCTTCTCCTTGTGCTCCTTTTCGTCTCGGGTTCGTTCTCGATCGTCAGGCGAGTCGGCTTCGCTCGTAGCGACAGAGCCCGACGGCGACGATTGGACCGAGTGGCCGGGGAAAGCAGCGCCGAGCGAGACAGGCGCGACGGGAGCAGCGAGAGCCGGGATGTTGGGATTGGGCGGTACCGTCTCGCTGATGGGGGTAGGTGGTTGGATGGCTGTTATTAGTCACTTCCCTCGTCCTCGAAGAAAAAGATACGCACAACCAACGACTGTCTCGCCTGGCTCGTTGGCCGGCGGTTCCACGCTGATGTAGCTGTCTCCAAGGCCTTTCTCTTGGTGCACTCCGCTTGAAAAGCTTGCAGAGGTCGCGAGGCCTCTGCTGGATACACCTCCGCTGGTCGATCGATTTTTCCCAGATCGACCCGAAAAGAAGGCGAAAAGCTCTTGTTGTCGCAGCATGGCACTCTCCGCTCCTTCCGTCCTTTCAGTGATCACGTTGAGCGTCATACGCAGTCGAATGATATTGTCTAGTCGCTTGGCACGAGTCAAGGCAGAGTAAGGCGGCTTCGAGTCGATATGAGGTGGATCAAAGGAGCCAGTAGGTAACAGTATCGGATCAGTCTTGATCAACGCCACTGCCGCTCCCTCCGCTCCACCAAAGTCTCTCGCAGCGACAGTCGGATCCTCTGGTGCCACAACCTCCTCCTCTGCCAGCTCCTTTTCCTCGTCTTGCTCCCAAACGTTCACACCTGCTTCTCCAGCCCTCGCGGCGCCGTCCCAGTCGTTCTGAGCGGTCAAGATGAGGGCGAGAAGATGCCATGCCTGTACGCTGCGAGAATCGAGCTCCAGCGACTGTCGTATGGATGCCAGAGCAGGCTCGATCGATCTGGCCTCGGCTTGACAAAAAGCGAGATGGTAGAAGGAGTGTGCGGAGGTTTTGTCGATCTCGGTAGAAGCGATGAGGTGATTTATGGCTTGAGCTTGGAAAGTTGGTCGAGAAACTGGATCGGCACCTGGTCATCAGCACTGCTTTCAGACGTGGAGACATACCTCTCATTCCCATTGTCATCCGGACGATCCCTTTTACTTCCTCCACCTCGGCCCGTAATCCATCGCTCAACCGCTTCTTTCCCTCCACAGCGAGATCCACGACATCTCCAGCGAGGGTGATATACCTCCAAGCTTCCTCTGCCTCGTCCAGCTCCTTCAACAAAAGTCTCGAGCCGACCAGAAGCGCCTCGATGAGTTGCTCATCATTGTCAATCTCAAACTCTGATATCTGACTCTGACGACCTGGATTCACCTCCTCAATCTTCGCCTCCTCTGCTTCCCTAGCGATCTGCTTGGGTCCAGCTGGGTGATCCTCCGTCGATCGACGCTTGAGCTGTAGGCTGACTTCGGGTTGACGAGTCTGTCGAGCTTTCAGAGCGAGCTGGACGTAGAGCTCGAAAGTGCGTCTAGCTTCGACCACTTCCCCTTGAGCGGTTTGGAGTCGAGTAAGATGGCGAAGTATCGATTGAGATTGGAATGTAAGGGTCATGGACCACCACAAGACGCTTATGACTTCGTGTTGGAGGTAGATGCATCGATCGGCCAGAGCGACGGCGAGATTGGTAAAGTGGGTGACGGGAGCATTGATGGATCCTGCTCGAGGAAAGGTGGTGGTGGCGGATAAGAGGGATCGACCTTGTCGTAATAGCTCGACAGCTTCTTTCCGCCAGAGAGCTCGAGCCGACAGGGTAGATACTTGTATTGTAGCGTCGAGAGTGTACGGTGCAGTCGGAGAGGTGTTGGCGGGAGGGTAGCCGGCGTACAATGCTCGGACATACAGTTGAAGCATGCGTTGTCGTTGTAGGGGTCGGAAGGCTGCTGGCCAAGTCGAGCTGTAGGCATGGTACGTTCGTAGTATCTGCAGCGTTTGGCTGTTCGAGTCGGATGATCGAGCTGATAGTATGGCTGCTCGACCGAGGGCTGTCGAGATCCATCGGTAAAGCTCTCGATGTGCATCAAAAAGTGACGGTCTCGAGCTCGATGCGACGAGATATGCTGGGGCAGAGGGTTGCAAAGAGGTGAAAGAGGAGATGATGGGAATGGTAGAGAGATAGTATCTGAGCGCTCTTTGTTGATCCGGTTGCCGCTGCAGTTCACAGCTAAGGCCTGTACCATTTAGCTGGGACACGCTAGAGAGGCAGAATGCTCACCTTGTATGACTCTTGCTCGTATTCTCTCCATGACGGCAGCATCTCCTTCTACCACTCCCACTGTAGCATCCGAGCCGCCTATGCCATCCAGTACCGCCAATGACTCCTCATGTCGTCCCAAAGTATGCAGATAGTAGCCTCTCGCAATCTGGGTTGACTAGATGTCAGCTTGGCACTAACACAACCTGTGTAGACCTACCTCGTGCACTCCGGCGTGGGCTGTACCACTCGCAGCAGTGTCTAAAGCAGCCAGCCCCTCCTTGACCTCGTCCACCTCGTTTGGTCCGACCCCATTCCACCAGCCATTCCCTACCGCCCAATTCGACCCATCAGGCGAATCATCTCCATCCAGATCTCCCGCACTTAGATAAGCTGCTCGACTGCCACCTCCTGGACTCTGTAATCTTGTTCCTGTCGGTGTGTCGTTGGATAGGCGGGACTTTTGTCGACGAAGATGCGGATGAGGGACATGTATGAATGACGAGCCCGAAGCGGTCTCGTCGGCCGAAGAGTTCGATCCGCCCGCTGGTACGCTACCTGAGGGGTTTATGGTGCTTGTCGCTGGTACACCGGCTTGCGAGGAGGGAGGTACGGTGATGAAGCCAGATGAGGAGGTGCTAGCGGAGAGGTAGAGTAGGGAGATGTCCCGAATGCGATGTACCAGATCGGTATCTACCGTCAATAAACAACAACGACAAGCGAGTGTTCATGATGCACTCACTTCCACCAGTGTGTTTGCCCCACTTGCGGACGAGCTCTCCCCAGCTCAGAGGTGTTCCTTTGGGCGCTGTACCGGGATTACTATCTCCCCACGCGCCTCGAAGCAAGGCCGAGGTGAGGGCCGAGTGATAATGGGCCGCTTTGGGCGAGGCGTGGTGAGTTGTGGACATGGTCGATGTCTGGTCACTACCGTGTTGGAGGATCAATTCGACTATCGAGCGTGTATGTACAGCATGGGGATGATGCGGTAGGTCGGCGGATGGATGCAGAGATGAATTGAGGATGTCAAACGTTGAGGTCAGTGAGTGACGCTGCGATGGGAAGAGACAAGGGGGGAGACGGTGGGAGTCTGACTGTTTACGTAATCAATTTGAACCAAGCAAAAGTCGGGAGACACCCTCTCCGAGTCGAGAATGCAGTGGTCAACGATCATCTCATCTTTCTCGTATAGCATGTCGACATCCACAGCACAGTAGGCCTACAATATCTGGAAGGGGAGTAATCCTGCTGACTAACAGACCGATGGCTGTGCCCGGCAGCTCCAGGCCGAACGGCCACTCGACTCACCCTCACTCGAAATCTCCCCAGACCTCGACCATCGAATATACCTCGTCCGCCCCTCTACCGCCATCCAAACACGCTCAGAACGGCGAGGAGGATGAGGATATTCCATCGCACCTGTATGAAAAGCTGCCGCAGCATGTCCTAGAGAATGGGACGCCCGACTACTTGCGGATGATCTTGATGTGTGAGTCTGGTCGTCGTTGCGAAGTCTATCGACTGACTGTCAGCCAAGGTGTACACTGCTCCCCTCAACCTCAAGGAGACCCCTCTGACGCTGGCTGTCAATCTTTCTGCTAGGCTTGGCAATGAGGTGAGCATTTATCATGCCTGAAGCGAGATGTCAAGCTCATTTGCAGATCTGGCTCAAGAGGGAAGACCTGCATCCCGTCTTTTCCTTCAAGATCCGAGGGGCATACAATATGATGGCTCATCTGACCGAGGTGCAGAAGAAAAAGGGTGTCATCACATGCAGTGCAGGTGAGCTCTTGCTTTCGTAGACGCACTCTCAGCTCATTGCAGGCAATCACGCGCAAGGCGTCGCGCTTTCCGGTAATGCGCTAGGCGTACCAGCGACTATCCTCATGCCCGTCTCTACCCCTTCTATCAAATGGCGCAACGTCCAACGACTCGGCGGCAATGTCATCCTTCACGGCGCCGACTTTGATGCTGCAAAGCTCGAATGTCTTCGACTGGCCGAACGAGACGGCCTTACCTTCATCCCGCCCTTCGACGACCCGTATATTATCGCTGGACAAGGGACTATCGCTATGGAGGTTTTCCGACAGATGAAAGATGCCGATGAGATAGATGGGATCTTTGCGAGTGTCGGTGGAGGTGGACTGGTCGCTGGTCTTTCGGCGTATGTGAAGCGAGTCGCCAAGCCGAGTGTGAAGGTGATCGGGGTGGAAACGGTGGATGGAGACGCTATGGATAGGAGTTTGAAGAAGGGCAAGAGGGTGGTCTTGGACGAGGTTGGACCTTTTGCGGATGGAACAGCGGTGAGGGTGGTCGGGGAGGAGACGTTTAGGGTGTGCAAGGAGCTGCTGGATGATGTGGTTTTGGTGAACAACGATGAAATCTGCGCTGCCATCAAGGATGTCTATGAGGGTGAGTCGAGAATCATGGGCTGAAGCTGACGTATAGAAACTCGATCTGTACCTGAACCATCGGGAGCGCTCGCTCTTGCCGGTTTGAAGGCGCACATCGTCAACAACAACCTGCTCAACCAGAACAAACGATTCGTGGCGATCATCTCGGGAGGAAACATGAATTTTGGGAGGTTACGATTCGTTGCAGAACGAGCAGAGCTGGGAGAGAGGAGAGAGGTCTTGATCAGTGTCAAGGTACCCGATCAACCTGGATCGTGAGTTGTCTACCTCGAGCTGGCTGATGGACAGTTTCATCAAGTTTCACTCCCTTTTGGACGGTCGAGCGGTCACCGAGTTCGCCTACCGATACTCCACGCCCCAAAAAGCATTCATCATCTGCTCCTTCCTCTTGCGATCTTCACCTTCCTCGGCATCCGGTCCAAGTCCAGAAGCGAGAGCGAAAGAGGTCAAGGAAATACTCAACTCGCTCAGGAGCAACGATATCGAGGCGCTTGATCTGAGCGAGGATGAATTTGCCAAGAGCCATGTGAGGCATCTGGTAGGCGGGAGGAGTCATGTAGAGCACGAGAGGATATTCCGCTTCCGTACGTCAACAATTTTGCATAGATTCTCAGCTGATGTGCAGAGTTCCCAGAGAGACCTGGAGCATTGGCAGCGTTCTTGTCGGGTATGAAGCCGGACTGGAACATCTCCCTGTTCCACTATCGAAACCACGGTGCAGGTATGTAGTGGCGAGGCTTCGGAGAGTTCAAGAGCTGACGAGGTAGATGTGGGGAAGATCTTGGCTGGTATACAGGTCCCTCCAGGTGCAGAGCAGGCGTTCGATGGGTTCTTGGAGGAGTTGGGGTACCCCTTCGTCGAGGAGACGCAAAATCCGGCATATCGCAACTTCTTGTGCGACGAGTGATCTATGGATGTACCTTGGCTTGGAAAGGCTGGATCTCATGCTCCATCATATTACGAGAGAACGCGTGTATCTACTGGTCGATGGCTTGCTTCATTCGAGATCACCGCCGACCGTCACATCGGGCAACGTCCGCTTACGCCTTGCCACTGGGGGAGAAGGTGCTAGAGCAGATCATCTCGAAAGGGCTTGCGCGATGCATGTGAGTGTAAGAGGTATGTGGTTCAGATGAGGGATGATCGAGAGTCATCCTTTGTGCTCGGGCTCCCTCTTTCTGCCTCAAGCTGCTTTAGACATGCAACCCTCCCACATTGTACTCGATCATCAGTCCGCCGTCGTATATGACCGCATGAAAGGACCTGCCTCTCAGCTGTCGCTGTGAGATTCCCCATCGACCTCGATCGCAGACGTATAAGAAGCTTGACATTTCCCCTCCCCTCCAGTCTTGCTATCCTCGCCCTCCATCTCCACCGGCTCCACCTAAACCCCTCTCAGATCGCTGCATATTTTTCACCATGGAAAGAGTCCCCACATCATACTCCACGAACAAGCTGCCCTCTGAGGGGTTGGCTATCTCTGACAAGTCCTCGGGCATCGATCCCTCCTTCTTCAATCCCAACACGGGGGTCGAGCTGTACGATCCTCTCATTTTCAGGGCTGAGAGCTTCTACCCGTCCAGGGCCATGAGCTTCTACGTGAGTCTCCTCTTTTCTGTCGAGAAAAAAAAGCTGACCTTCTCCAGAGAAAGGGGTCAAGAAGCAAGGGCAGCTTGTCGTTCAAGCCAAACCCCATCACGATCGTCCTTGCTTCTGCCAAAGGTCACAACGTCTCCGCCAGAACCGGGAATGGCGATTGGGAAATCAGAACTATCCAGCCTTTCCTGCTGCACGATGATAAATCCGAGGCTAAAGCGCGGGCACTCCTCCAGCTGAGCAATGACACGCAGACCAATATCAAGACAGAAGAAGTGACCGACCAGCCCAGCAAGCAAGAAAGGAAGGCAAGACTCACAGCCGAGATTGCAGACACACTCACTGACCTCGTCAGCTCGCTTGGCATCGAAGACCCCAGCAAGGCGAAGAGCAAATTCTCCCAGCTGGAGTTCGGAAAACCGACTGAGTCCGGCGGGTGGGTCGGTTCACTCAATGGGCCCGTATCTTACCCTTCTGGAGGTACCAAGGACACTGCCGGACTTGTTGCTGGCGTGTATGACAACTGGACAGACGGCGGAAAGGATGAAGAGGGAGGGATGTACGGATTGTTGACGGTAACGAATGGTGGGACCGAGACCAGCTTTGGTGTTCATCTGCGACCTCTTTCCGAGGCGATGGAGTAATGCTGGTGTCGGAGCCGGGGGATCATCGACCGGACTGAGAGGGCAGAATTTGATCGATGACAAACGTGCATGATATGGGGTGAGAGTGAGAGTTGAGACGAAGTCATCGAGACGCAGATGGCAGCTGATGACGACCGGTGAGAACCTTCTGTAATGGTTGATTACAAACCCATTTGTAATGTCCCTTACAATTGGCCAACCTCCGAGGCCGCTTTTGTACGCGTCGGGCTGGACATGAGGGGAAAGACGCGTTTCTCCTTCGATGCAACCTCATCTTTCGACTTTCTCCATCTCCACCACAACTACCGGCATTCCCTCCGCCCATCCTCCCCTACCTAACCTCCTTCCTCTTCTTTCGTGTCTCAGTCGATCCTACCTCGCACCATGCCATCCTCTTTCCGACGAGGAGGACCCTCTCGTGGTGGCTCATATCGAGGAGGCGCAAAAGGCAACACCCGCTTTACAGGCAACAAGAAACGCGGCGGCGGGGTAGCGTACGGGATAGATCGACCTGCGCCTGTTCGAGAGGACGATGGGAGTGCCCAGGCCGAAAGATTCGAAGAGGTCAGGGTGTGGGATGAGATTGATGGGAAGCTTGGATTTGACCGGTTCGAGAGTGGGAGTTATGAGGGCGAGAAGAGGATAGGGTGGTTGGTCAACATGCACCAGGTGAGCGCAGACATTTCTTCAATGTGGTCTTGTGACATGCGGAGACGTCGTGCTGATACCCAGACCCTGGTATCGTCAGATAGCCATGCGGGCGGATTGGCAGCTGTCGACTATTACTTTATCCAGGATGACGGAGCGATGTTCAAAGCGACAATACCATACGAGCCGTACTTTTACATTACTTGTCGAGTAAGCCGCTGCCCCCACACGTACACTTGATTGAGCTGACATATCAGCCTGGATCGGAGACTGTGACCGAGGAATGGCTGCTGAAGCGCTTCGAGGGAGTCTTGATACGCATAGAAAGGGAAAAGAAGTGGGACCTCGATCTCGTCCGTCGACTCCCTATATCTTACCTTCGAGCACTGTTACTGATGCTCTAGCCGAATCACCTGCTCTCTGCCCCACCCATATTTCTCAAGCTCTTCTTCCACAACACTCCCGACTTGCAACAAGTCAAACGGGAACTCCTCCCATTAGCCCTCTCCAACTCGGCCAAGCTCTCCGCTGTAGACGCCTACGCCGATGTCGTGGGCATGTCGTCAGACATGCATATCGGAGATGAGGATGAGACGAGAGCTTGGGGAGCGGAGGAATCGGAAAAGAAGAAGAGGGAGAGGGAGCCTTCAGAGTGTATTGTGGACATCAGGGAGCACGATATAGCATATTACCTTCGAGTAGCTATCGATCTCGGTGAGTCGACAGTGACAAATCACACGGGAGGCATGCGCTTATGGCAGACATCCGGGTGGGTCTGTGGTACGAAGTGACCTCTCGACAGGGTTTGATATCGCTCGAGAGGATAACGACAATCGTGAAACGAGCCGAACCGGTGGTCATGGCCTACGATATTGAAACGTCAAAGCAACCGCTCAAGTTTCCAGATCAGCAGACGGATCAAATCATGATGATATCGTACATGATCGACGGACAGGGATATCTTATTACCAACCGGGAAATCGTGAGCGAAGACATTGAGGATTTCGAATATACGCCCAAAGACGAGTATCAAGGAGAGTTTACGATCTTCAACGAACCCGATGAGGTGAGCTGGCATGTATCTTTTATCCTTGCGGGAGCTAAACAGTAGGCTGCAGTGATACGGCGCTGGTTTGAGCATATCCGAGAGTCCAAACCGACCGTCATGGCGACATACAACGGAGACTCTTTCGATTTCCCGTTCGTCGATGTGAGGGCAAAGATACATGGGATCAGCATGTACGAGGAGATTGGATTCCGACCAGATAATGAGGGAGAATACAAGTGTCGAGCTTGTATGCATATGGACTGTTTTAGGTGGGTCGATATGCCTCCACAAGTGGAGACCAGGACTGACGGACAGATGGGTGAAGCGAGATTCATATCTACCTCAAGGGAGTCAAGGTCTGAAGGCCGTTACTACCGCCAAGCTGGGCTACAATCCCATCGAGCTTGACCCGGAGCTCATGACACCGTAAGTGTATGCATACGTGAAGAAGGGGACACAGTTGACGAATCAGATACGCCATGGAACAACCCCAAACTCTCGCCTCATACTCGGTCTCCGATGCGGTTGCGACTTACTACTTGTATATGAAATACGTTCACCCCTTCATCTTTTCGCTCTGTAATATCATCCCCCTGAATCCGGACGAGGTGTTGAGGAAGGGATCTGGAACGCTATGCGAGACTTTGCTCATGGTGAGCAGCTAAAAAAAAACCCTTGGCGATCTGTAGCTGACGTGCAGGTGGAAGCGTATCAAGCTAAGATTATCATGCCAAATCGACACGAGGATCCGCATGGAGTGACGTACGAGGGACATCTGTTGGCATCAGAGACGTATGTTGGAGGGCATGTGGAGGCTCTGGAGGCGGGGGTGTTCAGGAGTGATATACCGACACACTTCAAGATGGTCCCCGAAGCTGTTCAAGGGGTGAGTTGTGGATATCTAGATTGAGCATCAACTGACTATATAGCTCATCGATGATCTTGATGCTGCTCTCGAATTTTCTCTCGTCGAGGAGGGCAAGTTAACCCTGGACGATGTGTCCAATTACGACGAAGTTCGAGCTTCAATCCTCTCGGCGCTCGAGCTCATGCGGGACGAGCCAGCTCGACTCGACAAGCCTCTGATCTACCATCTCGATGTCGCCGCCATGTATCCCAATATCATGTTGTCAAATCGACTACAACCCGACTCTGTCAAAGACGAAGCAGCCTGTGCGACGTGCGATTATAATCGACCTGACAAGGTCTGCGATCGACGTATGGAGTGGGCTTGGAGGGGAGAATATTTCCCTGCCAAGCGAGACGAGGTCAACATGGTTCGATATGCGTTGGAACAAGAGCTCTTCCCGCCCAAATTCCCGACTGGACCGCAAAGGCGCTTTGTCGACTTGAGCGAGGTGGACCAATCGGCTTTGATACATAAGCGACTGGGCGACTATTCGAGAAAAGTCTACAAGAAGACGCACGAGACAAAGGTGGTCACCAAGACGGCTATCATTTGTCAGCGGGAGAATTCGTTCTACATCGACACGGTCAGGGCGTTTCGAGATCGACGATACGAGTACAAGGGTCTTCACAAGACGTGGAAGAAGAATCTCGACAAGGCCAACGACGAGGGAGGAGCGGTGGCCGAAGTCGACGAGGCGAAAAAGATGATTGTGCTGTACGACTCGCTTCAACTCGCCCACAAGTGTATTCTCAACTCGTTCTACGGCTACGTCATGCGAAAAGGCGCTCGATGGTACTCGATGGAGATGGCGGGGATCACTTGTTTGACAGGGGCGAGCATCATTCAGATGGCTCGTCAGCTGGTGGAGCAGATTGGGAGACCGCTGGAGTTGGACACGGATGGAATTTGGTGTATGCTTCCCGGTGTGTTTCCGGAAAACTTCGACTTCAAGCTCAAGAATGGGAAAAAGTTTGGCATTTCCTACCCCTGTACGATGCTCAACCACCTCGTCCACGCCCAATACACCAATCACCAATACCACGAGTTGTCCGACAAGACGTCGGGCGAGTACACCGTTCGGTCGGAGAATTCGATCTTTTTCGAGCTGGATGGACCGTACAAGGCGATGATTCTCCCTTCGTCGAAAGAAGAGGACAAGCTGCTCAAGAAGCGATATGCAGTGTTCAACCCGGATGGATCGCTCGCCGAGTTGAAGGGATTCGAGGTGAAACGACGAGGAGAGCTGCAGCTCATCAAGATTTTCCAATCGCAAATCTTTGACAAGTTTTTGCTGGGAACGACGACCGAGGAGTGTTATGCGGCGGTAGCGCAGGTCGCCGATCAATGGCTCGACATTTTGCAGAGCAAGGCGAGCAGTCTGAACGACGACGAGCTGGTCGACCTTATTGCGGAGAATCGGTCCATGTCAAAGACGCTGGCCGAGTATGGGACGCAAAAGTCGACCTCGATCAGCACGGCTCGTCGATTGGCAGAGTTTTTAGGAGAGCAGATGGTCAAGGATAAAGGATTGTCTTGTCGTTTCATCATCTCGGCCAGACCAATCGGAGCACCGGTGACGGAACGTGCTATCCCTGTCGCCATCTTTACCGCGGAGGATGGAATCAAGCGACATTTCCTGCGAAAATGGCTCAAGGACAATTCGCTGGTCGACTTTGATCTTCGTACGATTCTCGACTGGGATTACTACACTGAACGACTCGGGTCGGTCATTCAA
>JALPCD010000255.1:0-17318 GCA_026538415.1 Cryptococcus sp. GC_Crypt_1
TACTCTCTTGACCTACAGTCTAGACATCTCTCCTTCTCGACTTATGCCATACATACCGCTACACGATAGACCGCCCTACTACGCTTCACCTCCAGTTACCACTTCTCCCTTCGAACACTCTTTACCTCGATACGCTCCGCCCGACTTGGACCCGTCTTTGGCCCTCCCTCCTCTCGCCGGCATGTCGGATTCCGAGCCTCACCCCGACTCATCCGCGGAGGGAAGCAGGAAACGCCGTAGAGAAGATGAAACGCATCATCAGAATGGACACGATGGGCGTCCATCTACAGGGTCGTCTAGTCGAGGAGGAGGAGGAGGTCCCGTGTCGAAGCAACGAGGGGAGGGACCGATTCTTCCTTCCATCTTTGGGATAGCACCGAGGAACGAGTTTACGCGACTCGTGGGAGACTTTATAATGGAAAAGGCGAGGGGACTGCAGAACGTCGAAGTGAGATTCCGAGTCTCTTGGCGAGTTTATAAGCTTACGGTAGATTGAGATCAAGCTGGGGACTATATTGGCCCAACATAACGCTCGAATACGCCTACCTACAATGGGCGAGATGAGTGAGTCATAGCTCATCAGCCTCTCCTCCTCACATGAGACCTTTCCTTCTCATCATTTCGAACACTTGTCTGCGCGCACTGACTCCTAGTTCTCCCATCAGATTACCCCATAGGCAATTTCCACGCAAATATGAAGAAACACCAAAACATCGGTATCAACAATCTGCTCAACACCGCCGCCGGAACCTCTCTCTCTTCTCCGCATCCTATCAAATTCTTCCGAGCGCAACACATTGATTCATTCTACGAGACGTCGTCGACCCAAAGGGGAGGTGGGAAAATACGCGTATCGAGGGATAGAGAGGGTAATTTGATCGAGGGGGGTACTATACGCAAGCGGAGGATGGGGGACTTGAATGTCTATTCGCCGCAGACAAGCTTTGATCTCAGGATCAGCATCAGTACAGAAGAGCCTAGTGAGTGTGGTCCATTTCACCTACCTCGGGAGCTAGGTCGCTGACGCAGTTTCAGCCGAGGTACCGGAGTTTGAAGTGACGGGGACGAGGGAGAAGGATAGGGCGTGTTACCGGCATCAGCTATGTCAAGTGGATCTCACGGTCGTGACGGCCAAAGTGAGTCGACATTACGTCTCTCAGATTTTGCATCCACATCCATAGCTGACTGGCAGCCAACTCCAACAGCACCGCCTGTCAAATCGTACGAGCTCGAAATCGAGGTATTGGACGTACCCAGGCTATTGGCAGAGGGCGACGCAGAACCAGGAGGTTCAGACAAATTCCACGAGATGCTTCAATCGGTACTCGACACGGCGAGGATGATCATCCGAAACGCTCCTCCTCCATAAGCGACGTGCTTTGTCTCCCCAACATAATGCATCAAGTTCATGGTGTTGTATTGTATGTTATTCTATCCAAACCACTTTGCGTTCAACGCCTTTCTCTGCACGGCCGGCTTGGCGATAGCTATCCCCACACTCAGCCCTGCGAGTGTCAACAACAGCTGTGCCTTGTTGAAACTATCTGTCAAGATGTCAAACGTCCCCGATGGGTTGACCCCTCGAGTGAAGAACAGGTCGAGACCGTATACGAGCAGCAACGAGGTCGATTCAACCAACGCAGGCGAGGAAGCGAAGTGTCGAGCGCCGAGAACTTGGTATTGATGCGATACGATACTTTTGGCGTCGAAAGGGAGAGACGGATCATAAGGGAACAACATCTCTTCCTTGTCTGCCGCGGTGGGTTTACCGGTCGGTCGACGAGGATCGAGCAGGCGATGAGGAATGGTAGCAACTTGGTTCTTGTTGTTGATATCTGTTTGATCAGCCTGATATACCTTGCCGAGGCGGGCGGGTTCACTCACAGATGAGCTCTTTGGCGGTGACACCATACTTCGAGTTGCTCATCGACATTGCCTTGATCTCTCCGGGAGCGATGTATACCTGAGATCGCCAAGTCTCGACATTGGCGTGACCTCCCGAGAAAGACGATAGACCCGGTCTGCCGTGTTAGCTACCTCACGCCCACGTGAATCAGGTAGCTCACGTATCCGCCTCGGACTCTCGCCTATCCTCGTACAGCTCGACGGAAGCGATCCTCCATCCTTGCTTGTCCAACCAAGAGTACACCAGCCAATTCTCGCTCATAGCCACCTGCAACCCCTTGCCGAGGACGATATCCCGTATAACCACCTCGTACACTTTTCGTCCAGAGACCGTATCGACAACCATGACCTTGGCTTGATCTTGAGCAGACGTCGTCGTCGTCAACACCATCAAGTGTGGATTGAGGTATTTGTACAAGGTCGACTTGTCGCCTACTGCTCTGCCATACGACGAGATCGGTCCAAACGATGCTGCGTCGATGGAAGAGAGCGTTTCTCCATCCACGATGGGTATAGACCAGGTCGATTCAGTCTCGAACGTCGAGTTGGCGTGCTCGGCCAACACGTGCCCGGAGATTGTGGATCCAGCGAAGTCCTTCGAGATGGAAGTGAAGAAGAACTTGTCGGAGATCCGCTCGAGATCTCCGGCGACTTTCTTGCAGTATGGGAAGATGTGCACCTCACGTCAGCCTCGATCATTTCTCAGAACGCACCTTTTGCTCCGCATCCACCACTCCGAGCACACGGTTCCTTGATCCGCAATTGGTGAAAGGCGTCAGGAAGACGGAATCGCTCCTCCCCTCGAATAGGACTTTGCCCAGATCACCAGAAGATCCACCCGTAGGATGACTAGCGACACCTCCAGTGAAAGCATCGATGTGGTAGCCCATGGTCTGGGTAGACTGAAGACATAAGCAAGCTATGCGAATAGCAAATTGGTCAAGCTCACCCCATCCCTTGTCCTCGTAGCCACCACCGCCAGAGTAGGGTTGACACCTTCTCCAACCTCCCTGACCACCCACATACCCTCTACATGCAGCTCAGACCCATGCACACCCGTTCGTCCCAGGTTCTTGCTCCAAACCATGTCTCCGTTCGAGCTGTCCATCGCGATGACCTTGCCGGATCGAGTGACGGCTACCAAAAGCTTCTGCAGCCCAAATTGATCTCGATGGAGATTGGTCGTGTTGAGAGGTGAAGTATAGAGCGTTGAGGCGTATGAAGAGGAAGTGAGTCGGCGAGCAAAGCGGTAGACATAGCCAGGGAGTTCCTGATAATCAGCAAGTCACTCGTAGATCATTGATGAGTGGACCTACCCTGAATTCGACCAAGTGTCGAGCGAGACGAGCGAAGAAGTCTTCCTCGGCCAAGACATGTCGGACCTCTTCCACCTCCCTTTCGCCCAGCTCGATAAACTTGACACCTGCCAGATCCGCCAAAGACTCTTCTCTTGTCCAGAAGGTCTGTTCTTGATCGACATATCGGATGGCTCCACTCGACGTGGTGAGGACCATATGAGGTAGTTGACCTGGGCCGACGTTGGCATTGACGGCAGAAGCGACGACGACGCCGTGTACCTTGGTGTCGAAAGCAAAAGTGAATCCAGTCGAAACGGCATCTCCATTCGGCGAGACCGTGTTCGTCTCCGAAACAGCAAGCTGTACACATTCAGCGAACCCTCCGACACGATTTCCATGACATGTCACGACTCACGCCCATGGAGAAAGACCAGTAGACCCGGTTAAATGTCACACTCCCTTGTCCCAACGCAGCGCTATACACCGAGGCCGACTTGTCCTCGGAATCATTCGAATTCTCAAACTCATCCACCCTCTTGCCCGTGTTCACATCAACAATCTGCACTCCCCCATTCGTCTTTTTGCCCAAAACCAATCCTCTCCACCTAGATCCAACGTCAAGAATCTCCCCAAACTTTTGTCCATTGCCAGGCATGACGTCCTTTACACTACCGAGAGCGCCTTCGGCGGAGATGTAGGCCGACCGTATCCTGCCGTACTCGAGCCAGACGACACGAGCTGTGCCTTCCTTCGTTCCTTGGGCAAGTATCGCTTCGGATGGGGAAGAGACGATACTGGGGATTTGGGTAAAGTCGCCCAGCGGAATCGAGGTGTCAAGGGCTAAAGACAGGGTAGTGAGGGTGGTCCGGTCGATGGAGGAGGTAAGAGCGAGAGTGTGAACAGAGTTTCCAGTAACTAATAGCTGCTTGAACAACACAGTGTCCCTAGTATTATCAGCATAGATAGCACCATGAAGGGCGATAAAGGTTGCGGGGCGACTCACCCTGCTCCGGGAGCCTCCAAACTCCATTGCTGAGATCCGTCCTTCATGCTCAGCTTGGTAATCCTCCTCCCGTCACTCAGAACGACCACACTTTCTCCATTGTTGGTAAAGCCGATGTCGGTACCGAGGTGCACAGGCACAGTGAGGTGGGCCGAGGAAGTTGAATGTATAGGTCGTTCCCATTTCACCTGACCCGTCTCTAGCGAAAAAAGTCGGACTGTCGAGCCTGACGGTCCTGACAGCAGGAGGACGTCTAAACTATCAGCCCGAGATCAAAGATCATGAAGAAACCGCTCGACTCACCACCTCGCTGAACGTGATAGCTAACGACTGGATCTGCGTCTTCTAGCTTATACCGCCATACTGCCATCAGCCTCGCTTCGTCCCTAGAGCAAGCCAGACTCACGTATCCCTCCATCCGTAGCATTGAGCATCGCGAACACATTGCTCTTGGTGATAGAGACAATACATCGACCGAGAGCCGTCTCGACGAGCGATGGAGGTGTTGGCTCGAGAATGGGCAACCCTATTAACGGTTTATGCCAGTCGACGACTCCAGCGAGGTTCGCCTGGATAGCGAGCACTTGCCAGACGGCACATAGCAGTCCGACGAAAGCGAATAGAGGAGGAAGGGTTGATATCCTCATCTTCGCATGCCGATGAGAGAGGTGAGAGAGGTAGATGAATGTCAAGGCGATACCCAGTTGAAAGCGCGAGATGCACGTCGGTGCTCCAGATTTCAGCTTCCGCCGGGGAATCCAATGCTCTTTCTGCGCGCATATGGATGAAGCGATTTCGATGCATAGGGTATATGGGCAGCGCTAGTAAGACGTATAGAAAGGGAAGTATTCGTTAGGATAGCATATAGCCGTAGAGGGAAAGACGTAACGTCGTTGGACAGAGGCATCCTAAACAATCTAGACTGACCCAGAGGACGCCTGTTGCTTGGCTGAAGACTCTTTGAGCGCCAACAGCTGTTTTGATCGGAAAGTCTCGTAGTGGATCTGCGCAGTCGTCTCGATGAGGTCTTGCAGATGAGTTCTGTCTTGTCAGCTAGGAAGACGAATGAGGAGCGCGCAGCTGAACACACCTCGTGAGGAAATTTCGAAGGTAGACAAATTCGCAGTGTCGCTCGTCTTCCACGTTGATCACGCCCCATCTGTTCTTTCGACCTCGAACTGGCTTTCCATCGACGACGACATTCCTCTCGGATCCGACAACAGCAAAAGGCAGCATGTCCTACTTGTCAGCATGGGCAACGGACGTGGAGTGCTACCGTCTCACCCTGATCCTCTCGTTGAGCTGCAATTCTGGCTCGTCGTTCTCCTCGTTGTCAAAGGGGTATAGTCGGATCTGGTGGTGCTGCATCTCGGCCATTATCTGCTGGTCAGCTCCTGCAAGCGAATCAAGACGTGTCAACTGACTCGTTGCTTGAACGCAGCTCGCTCTTCCAGCGTCAAAGAATCAGACTTGGCAATAACCGGCACAACATTGACAACCTCAGCCAACTTTTTCAAGACGACAATATCGATCTACGAGTCAGCTCGATCAATGCGGAATCAGTATGAGAAGGCTGACGGGTTTCAAGGTGTGTCCGGTGGGGTTGATGAAGAAGACACAGCAGTGCACTCGAGTATCAGGGATGAACCTGTCCCTCATCGCAGTCAACTCTTTCCTCAGGTATGCCGAATGTTGATCCTTGATCTACCTGTCAGCTTGGCCGGTTCGAAGTGAGCTTCAAAGCTCACATGTTTGATGATAGGGTCCCAGCATCCCTCATTGTTGATCTGGTCACCGTACCCTGGCGTGTCGATGATGTTCAGCCGCAGCTTCACCCCGTTCTCCACGATGACTGGCTCGTGAGCTAGGTTCAACGCAGACGAGCTATGGGAAGCTCACCATGAGATTGAGCACTGATCTCCGTTGTCGATCTCGGACTAATCTCTGGCTCCAGTCGACCCTTTGAGTCGACCAAGTGCGAAGCGAAAAGCGTGTTGACTAGGGCTGATTTGCCCAACCCAGTCTGACCTGTGAGCGCATTAGCCAGAACGTCCAAGCAGGAAGAGATTGGTCGACTTACCAACTACCATGACGTTGAACTGGAACCCTCTCTTGAGCAGCTTGTGCTCGATCTGACGGGTGATGGCTGTTCATGTCGAGTAAGGGTGACGATGGTCCAAGCGGTCAGAAAGGAAAGCAAGGTCAGCGATAGTCCTCCGACGGGCGTGCGACAAACTCACAGTCGAAACCGACATAGGACGAAGCGTTGATCTCCTCTCCATGAGGGACAGGCGAGACAACGGAAGCCATGATGAAGGATTGATATGGGTCGAGGTGGTGGATAAGATGAAGTGGAAGGGCTCGTTGAAGCGGTGAGCTGCTCGCGACTGAGTGAGAGTGACTCGGGGCTCCCTTGTGTCAGAGTGGGATAAAAACACCCTTCAAACAATTCAAAGCAAAGAAATATTACTATTGACCATCGCCCTGTGCGACGCGGTTCAACTTTAGTTTTGCCACCCAACCTTCAGTGACATCCACACTGGAGCCCTTGTTTACGCACGACAACACTACTACACCCACCATCTGCTCCAGCGATATATATCGACAAATAGCTCGACCCGATCATACAACGACAACCATCACGGCCAGCTCGACATGTCGGAGATCCCACCACCCATCGTCTACTTTCAGCCAGACTTTGATGCTTCGACCCTCAAGGTGAGCTATACCAGCTGCATCCGTCGCGTGGATGAATATAAAATGCTCATGTCCAGGTCGCTCAGCTTCGGTCAGTCACGCCCTGAAGAGGAGATCTCAACAAAAATGGTCGTAGCTCATAATGTAGAGGTCTCATGCTTCAGTACAGTGTCAACATCCCCTCGACTAGCAAAAAGGCCGATCTGGTCGCTGCCTTTGAACAGCACATCAAACCTCAAGGAGCTGTACGTGTCATCTTCCTGAGCCAGTTCACCCGGGCTGACTGGGTGCAGAAGCTCCTGGCAACCGCCTCGAGGATCCAGCCCAGCAATTCGGGGATCATCAACGTCGCCGACGACGGTACCGAGTCTGTCGCTTCGACTGGCCAAAAACGAGGTCGAGGACGACCCAAGAAGACGGCCCCTACGCCTTCCGCCGAACCAGAGGACGAGCTTGATGTGATCAACGCCAACCCGGATGCGGAGGAAGAGACGCCCGAGCCTCCAGTGAAGAAGTCAAGAGGAAAACAGAGGAGGACGGGCAGAGCGTGGTGGAGGTGGTGATTGAGCAGAAGACTGCAACGGGGACGCAGCGATCAAAGAGGAAGGACAAGGTGGATGATGTGGAACCTGTCTCCAGCTCGGAGCATGAAATTGCGACTCCGGTGAGTAGCAATGGCCGGCGTGTGATATGGAGCTAATCTATAGGCACCTCGAGCGACTCGAGGAAGATCATCCCTACCTTCCGCCTCGCCTGCGTTTTCTCTCCCCTCTGCCCCATCTTCGAGTAGACGTCGATCTGCCCTCCCGTCCTCTGCATCCGTCGCAAGCGAGCAAGCACTCGACGCTGTCGACAAGACCCCTCTGGCGAAGAAACGATCAGAACCTGCAATCTCGTTCTTGGACAAGCTGCAAGAGGAGGAGGAGCGAGATGTCACCACGCCTAAACGGGAACAAGGTGGATTTTCCGACTTTAACCCATTCCAGAGCGGAAGTGAACAGGCTGCGGAGCGTGAGAGGCGTCGCAGAAAGGTAAGTCGATCTGGGCTTGTTTTGGTTGACGATAGTCGTCTCTCGGTTTGTCGGCCAAATCAAAGACATACCACCCCCGAGCTTCCATGCCTGCGTACCGCGCTGAGCACAACGAGGAATCCCCAATATCCCCTCAACCGATATTGCGTCGAGTCGGACCGAGCAGGGAGGATCTCAAGTCTCCGCCCAAGGAGATCCGAGACAGGTTGATGGAGGAGAGGAAACGGATGGAGGAGGATCTCACCGCTGCCGAGCAATACAACCACGATGTCGAGGCGAAGATGCAGGGAATTTCGACTCTGGATGAAGAATCCACCACCGTCTCGGTCCGACAAGCGCCTGTTCAAGCAGACTCGCAATCTCTGGTCAAGCGGGCTAGCCAACATCTCGGTCCCGTCTCGACACCAAAATCCTCGATACCTCTCGGCGCGTTGCTGCTACTGCTCCTATCGTTTATCGCCAACTACAAGAACAAGTCGGCTTCGATTGGATATTGCGACACGACGACGTCGACCAACGATATCATCCTCACTCGACAAAGCGTTCTGGACAATGTCAATGCGTGTATCGCCCGCCGAACCGCCCTCGACCTGGCCGACCCCGGTGCGGGCCAAGCGGTCCAATGCGACTTTTCTTCGTATCCTATGGTCCCCTTTGCACCTCGGCCAACGACTTGCGCTCCTTGTCCCCAACATGCGGTATGCGAAGACGGCAAGATTGTCTCTTGCGCACCGGAATATATCCTCACGGCGCATCCCCTTCATATCGTCTCTTCGGCTTTCGACGGGGTACCTGGACTCGGCCCTCGAGCTTTCCCACCATCTTGTCGACCTGATACGGCCAAGAAGCGAATGATTGGCGGTTTGGCAAAGGGCATCGAGAGTGATTTGGCGAAAGGCAGGGGACTTGTCGTCTGCGCAAGGATGGGCAAGGAGGATGGACGCCAAGGCCAAGGAGAGCTATACGGGATGGAAGAGAGTGTTCTGCGAGAGAGATATGCCGCGAGGAAAGATGTGAGTTGTGCAGACGCAGAAGGGAGAGGGGTGTTGCTGACGATTAGCCCAAGTTCAGCCAAGAACAGTTTGACGAAATCTTCGAGGCAGCTCTGCGAGACTTGCTGGAGCACGACGATGTGATCGAGTCGATCAACCGAGAGTGAGCCGGTTCATTCATCCCTTCAAGCTACAGCTAATATGAAGGGGGAAATCTTACTATGCGGCTAGTCGGACGGATCTGACTATGGCTTGCAGGGCAAAGCTGGAGTCGATTGATCTGCTCGAGCAATGGAAGAGTCAACTAGCATGTAAGTTTAGTGTCAATCTCGATGATGAGCCTCGCTGACGGGTAGCGACCGCCCTCGTCATGGGTATCATCACCTATCTTCGAAGTTCGTTCAAACATCGACAACAGGAAAAATACAAGGCGGAAGAGCTTGTTCAGGTTACCCTGAGGCGTCTGCAAGATCAAGTGAGCTACATGTCCCTCGCTCGCTTCATCCAGCTGACAAGGTCAGGAGCGCTTGCATTACTCTGACCCGGTCACTACGCCTCACGCGTTCATCCCGCCTACTCAACTACGAGATCTCGTCATGCCACCCAAAGGGTCAACCAGCTCGCGCACGAGGTTGTGGCAGAGGGTGCAAGATCTCGTCGAGGCCAATGCCAATGTCGCTGTGAGGGAGCAAGAGGTGCGAGGGGAGATGTGGAAGACATGGGAGTGGCAGGGTGTTGGCGAGAGGCATGTGACATGGGAGGAATAGGAGGGAGGGGGTGTACTTGTACGAGAGGGCCCATATCTTGAGATAGCAGAGTAGTCATATGTCTTTGCATGCCATGTGGGACAGACACGGCGTCTCCAGGTGACGTTTCAAGGTGCAATAATGAGCGGCAGACCCATTGCTAGTGGTTGGCCGGGTAGACAATAATCTCCAAAAATGTCTGTTTTGACTTTTCAGCCTTCTCCACATTTGACCTTCATCTACCCACACTGGCTGCTACGACCACATCGACAGTGTCAAACAAAATGTCCAAGTCGTACAAATACGTGATCGGTAAGCTATATACTACGTGGCCACATATACGATGGATATTGACAAGGCAGAACACATGGAGGAGGACGACGAGTCGACGAAAGCTCTCCCCGACTGGGTCAAGCTCGAATACGCCCACATGCTCACCCTCACCGCCCCATCCTCCAGCGTACACTTTACCTCCCTCTCCGCCTCTTCAATCCCTCCGCTAAAGACGACCCTCTCATCCCACCCTCAATCGTCCAACGCCCACGCCCACCCGGAACCCATCTTGACCTTTTTGGAGCAGAACAATATCCCGCAGAGCCGAGTTTGTCTGTTGGATCCTCGGGCGCCGAAAGTGCTCGCGCCGCAAGATGGGGAGACATTTGATGTCTTCTTGTATGGAGGTATCCTGGGAGATGACCCACCTAGGGATAGGACAGGAGAGCTGCGAAAGTTGGGCTTTGAGGGAAGGCATTTGGGAGAGAAGCAGATGACGACGGATACAGCGGTCGGGGTGAGCAAGATCATCGTCGAGGATAAAGGTCAGTATTTTGGTTCTCGAGCAGGTTATGTGCTGGAGCTGATAAGTAGTACCGCTTGACAAGATACCGTTTACGGTGGGTTAGCGCTGAGGTGGATGTGGTGGATGTGGTGGATGGGGGGCTGACAGACAGGACTTCCCAACAATCAGCTTTGGCAAGCACGAGTCTATCGAGATGCCTTTCAGTGAGCTATGCGCTTATTTTCGTCGGTCAATCTGTCATGCATGCTGATAGTTTAGGATACGTCAAAGACGACAAGGGACTGCCGATCTTGCCTCCAGGGATGAAGGAACACCTCAAGGCGGATCTCAATAGGACGATAGACGACTTCTGATCGAGATGCATCCTCTATATATGCTATAGCCGGGAAATCCTCCGAGACTCTTGCTCACAGCGCCCAGTCATGCTCCGCATAGGCTGGGAAAGCCCCACCTCTGCTTGGCTTCATTCGAGCTTGCTCCTGCACATCAGCTGGAATTCATCGACGTGGTAGGTAGATCACATACGCGAGAAACTTCTCCCACTCTTCCTTGCCCCACGAGGACGAGACCGAGTTTTCGATCAACCCATCGAACAAGACTGTAGGAGTGACATGGATACTATTCTGTCGTCCAATCTTCACTTCTCTCGTCAACTCCAGCTCGATACAAGAGGCGCATGCTCAAAGACCCACTGTTGTGCTTCAGCGCAGCTTCGGCGACGTTGCCTCCATTGATCGACCCGTCCTTGCCCTTCTTGTTCTGCAACGCATCTCGCAGCTCGCCGTACACCTGCGACTTGGGTCCCTTGATCTGGTTGTTCTCCTCCAAGACGTCTGTAGCAATAGTGACGAGTCTATCTCGGATTTGGTCGGCAGTGAGAGACAACATGGGCACGTTGAAGAACTCTTTCTGACCCTCGAAGATCTACGTATCAGATTTTGCCTGATCAGATTAGAAGGGGTCTCGGCGTACCGCTACGAGGTAAGGCCAGAAGAGCTCTGGGTACTTTTGGCCGAACGCCAAGATGGCCTCGCAGTTGAAATGAGAGGCATAGTGGCTAAGGGTCAGCGTTGTTAGGTAGTCGGACCAGGTGGGAGGGAGATAGAGCACGTACAAAGGTTGAGGGTAGATACGGGGGATCAACTCGAGCGTACCGGCGTACTTCCCGCCTTGCTTGATGAGCGGGATGACATTGGTGTTGATCGATGAGACGAGCTTCAAGCTGAATGGACAGATGGGGTCAATGTAGCTGCAAGTCAGCATCATACCCTCGATATGTACAGCGGGAAAGCAATAGAGTAATAGAGCAAGGCAGATTGTTCAGAAGAATGGCGTCCGATGGTCGTGATGACAATAGAGGAGATTGATGCGCTTACAACTCGAGGGCTTGTCCACCAGATCCGAGTCGGAGGAAGTTGAGAGCTCGTGGGACTGCCATAATGAAGGTGGACGATCAAAGTGCGCCAGACTGGGAAGGTTGCGAGATGCGGAAGAGTCGATGAAAGTCGTGGAGGAGTGTGAAGAAAGGATGATGGATGAACGGTTATCTCGGCCAAGAGTCGAGCGAGGCTTTGACAACAACAAATGACGATTTCGACGATTCATGACAGATCATCAACATGCTACCAGCTGCCGGCCTTGATTATCCTCAATTTCAACGAGGAATACATCGAGTGAGATAGTCATGGGCAAGAACATACATGCTGCAAGGTAACCGGAAAGCATGTTCACGGAAGCTACGAGAGCCAAGACAAGGGAGGATAGACTGCGGTAATTCAACTCTCGTTCGCATTCTTCCGTCCCAGCCTATACAAGCAGCTTTGAGCCATAAACACACCTATGAGCTTTCCATTATGCTATCCATCTGGCCCATGAGGTATTTCACGATTCCATCCGGCCCTGCTTTCACATGTAGACCAGTGGGGATGCCATGTGTCTTTATACCTGGAATCGTCTCCTTCGCTATTTTCTGTATCTCTTCCTGTTGCTCTGGCGTCCACTACATATGGTCAGTACTTGGACCATGTATATAAGCAGCTCTACTGACCATGGATGCGCAGAACTGTTGTCAGCAAATCTCATAGTCTGGTGCTACCTCGACAAAGCTCACCAGAATGCCGGGGGGAGGTTGTACAGACAGCAACAACGGCTTTACACCTTCGATAGCTGCGGTCAGCATCACACCAAGAGAGCAAAAATCTCCTCACTATCGGAATTCCCAGCATGCACAATGGTGTAGCGATCTTTGACTCCTTCTATGACCCTGCCGATAACAACTTTGGCTCGCTCAGGCGCCGTATTGACCGAGACCAGGTTGACCGCTTGACGGGATGCTGTCGGAGCAGAAGTCGACATGGTATGTCGATAAAGGGACAGTATCTGGTTTCGTAGAGGTGATCTGTAGACGGAGCTCAACATGTAGGATGAGTGTTCATCAGGTCAAGCTTCATATTGGTCGGCCTTTATAGAAGCTGTCTATTTTGGTTGGTGTCGCTCGGACCGCACATTGCCGGCCGACGAATTCTGGCTGTTCGAGTTGCCTCTCATTACCATCCGAACCATACTCTTCACTCTTGCATGTCCACCTTTGCGAGGAGTTTCTTTCGCCTACGTTCGACGTCGAGCATACCTATCAGGTCATCTGCGGTACACTTTCGAGCGATGAGCGACTTTTCTCGGTTGATACGATTCTTACCCAAGAATACGACTACGCCCCTCATCGGAGAACCTGTCGACCCAAATCTCGACGTTGGACTGGCAACGTACGAATCTGGAACTGTCGAGGTAAACGTCTTCTCGGGTAGCTCTGTGCTGGATGTAGGGGAGAAGACGGGCAAGACGGCCACAGTCGAGAGATTGTTGTCGCCCTTGGCAAAACACGAGGTCGGGACAATACGTTGTATAGGGCTCAACGTGAGTCTCCGCCGCCCCCCTTTATCGCTTGCCGATCACACTGGATCAGACTGAAGTGTAGTATGTCTCGCATGCCAAAGAGTTTGACATGGAACTACCGACCGTACCCACCATCTTTCACAAACCCTCTACTGCCCTAGCCGACCCGTATCCCGCACCTAGTGTCATCCCCAAGCACGCTCTGAAGGACGATGCGGCAGACTACGAGGCGGAGCTGGTGGTCGTCATTGGAAAGACGGCCAAAAACGTTAGCGAGGACCAGGCGATGGACTACGTTTTAGGGTGAGTCAAAAGCAGAAGGAGGGAGCTGATGCGGCTGCTGATGCTGATAGTTATACCGCTGCAAACGATCTATCATCTAGGATATCTCAGACAAACCAGTCGCAGTGGTGTTTCTCCAAATCTTATGATGGAGCCTGCCCTATTGGACCGACGTTGATTCACAAGTCGCTCCTGACTGACTTCAAGACTGCGAGGATCAAGGGGGAGCTCAATGGCACGGTCAAGCAAGATTGCGCTTTGAGGTGGGTTCCGGGGAGGAAGATCGAGCTGATGGGTAGCGACCTGATCTTTTCTGTACCCAAAATTATATCCTTCTTGTCGCAGGGCACGACCCTCGAGCCTGGAACGATTATCTTAACCGGGTAAGATTTTGCGATTTCTTTCCACTCAGACAAAGCTCATAAGCAGAACCCCAGCGGGTGTCGGCTGGACTGCGAAGCCAAGAGTCACACTCAAGGACGGAGACGAGTTCAGAGTGTCAATATCCCCAGGCATCGGTACCTTGATCAACAAAATCGAGGAGGAAAAATAGTGTCTCGAAACAATCGTGATGCATGTCAAAAACAGGCTCGTCAATGTGGCCCTTTATGGATCCTTGTCAGAAGTGACCCAAACAACTCGTACCCTCTACACCAAACTTCTAAACCCTCTAGACAATCTCGTACTTGTCCACCGTCAAAATCTTCTCTTGCGAAAACGTCGTCTCGTGTCCACCCTCCACCAGCGTCGCCTTGGCCACATTGACATCGGCCAACGATCCCGCTGCAACGAAGCCGACCGAGACGGGGAAAAAGGCATCGGCGTCGCCTTCACACTTGAATTCGAGGTTGCCAGACGAGTTGTCGCTGTCGATAGTGTCGATGGTCCAGATGAAGGCATTTCGCTCGGCTCGCCAGTCGGCATCGCCGGTGACCGAGGGAAGAGAGTTTGCTGGGATGGGGATGGAAATGACGACATTTCGGAGGGTGAGATGGGATGCTTCGAGCTCGTACTCGACAGCAACGTCGGACGAGCCGTCACCTCGTGGTTGCGGCCATACAGTGACTGGGCATTAGCGTCGAACCTGTGCTCGAAAAAGCTCACCAGAAAGAGGCACGTTGCTCTCGTCCTTCGATGTCATCCTCCACCTCAACACACCCAGTCCTTGGCCGACGGGGAAATTCCTACTCGAATCCTTGAGCGCAATGACCTTTTCTGATCCGCTGAATTTGGCGACATTGGGGTGTTGCTTGAATTGCAGATCGGCGTATTCTTTCGGCGAGAGGGTCAGTCGAAGCTTGGCCAATGCCGCATCGGTGATACGCAGATCGAGGTCTCCCTTTAGCTCGAACGACTGAACACCACCATCCCGTAACAGAGAGACCGAGAGTTGCTCCTTGATCGTGACATGAACACTTGGTATCAGCCTCGTTCCACCACATTGTCGACTTACCTCTCCTGCTCGACCTTTTCCAGCACATCCGCCGAAACCTCGACCACCGGTTCTGGTTCTGGCACCACCTCTGGCTCGGGCTCCGGGTCCGCCTCTCCACCCAACAACGAGCTCAACTCGGACTGCTTTCCCTTTTTGCCCAACTTCATCCCTGATCCCCTGAACGCAGGCTTCGACGCCGCGGGAGCAGGACTTGGCGCTCTGTACTCGCTGGCCGCCGGAGCCTCGTACCTCGGTGCAGGAGTGTACCCACCCGCCATTCCACCCATATTCGACGGAACACCCTGTGCCCTCTTTTGCTGTTCCCTCCGTTGCATCTCCAACTGCTTGGCCCGCCTCTTGAGTTCTTCCTTTGCCTCGGCCTCCTTGTTTCGAGCGATGATCTCTTGGATCTTTTCCTCGTGAGATTCGCCTTCGAGCACACTTCGGACTTGGGAGAGGGACACGTTTTCCTTGTAGCCGAGAGAGACGACTTCGTCGAATGCGCAGAGGAGGTCGAAGGAGTGGTGTAGGATGGCAGGCTCCGACATGGCGGGAGTCAGGGAAGAAATGAGTCGAACGAGGAGGGAGAGGGTTGCTATGTCCTGACTGTCAGCGTATGTACGATGCCTCGACTCTCACCTGTAAGATGTTGCTAGCTTTGTTGGTAATGAGCAAGACGTAGAGCTCTTCGAAGGGTTGATAGACGAATCGCACATCTGCAGTCTCGACGGTGGTATGTTGAGAGTTGATAGGGATGAGTTTGGGGAACGATGCGAGCAGACTGTCGACCCTCGACCTAGGCATAGGTCGGAACTGTCGAGAGAGCAGGGCTAATGGGGGATCAGCTCGAGCTACGAGGTACGAGCTACACGCTGGACTTACGTTTTCCGCTTCGGGTACATATCGACGCAGCGAGCACGACCTGGAAGTTAGCCCAGACTACAAAAGGGGAAAGCTCACCATTTTGTATGCTGTCTATATTGTCGTTCTTCTCGAGTGTGCTATCAATGACACGGTCTACAACGGGCTGGCTTCCCAAGACGCGTGGAGGAGAGAAGCAGGGACCGTGGTGGATATCCCCGCTAATTCCGTAGAGTGGCAACGACTCGCACCCATCTCTTCCTTCGCCTGCAACGTCGCTGGACTCGTCTCTTTCCCCTATACCGTCCGCCCGTAGCTCAATCGTGTCTCTCTCTGTCCGGCTCTTATCTCATTCTCGGTCTCGTTCGCTATCAAATTCCGGGTCGTCGCTTTATTAGGTCCCTCTACATCCCATCTCGCTCGGTCTCCCGCTATTGTCTTCGTCGCGTCTCGGTCAAAACTTTCCAACCCGTACCCGCTCGTCTCGCCAACTACCCACTACCTACTTCCCAAACTCCTCGACTACCTTCGCCCCCCCACCATGCAGCAATACCAAGCCTACCCTACGCAGCAGCCCGGCATGGCGTCCGGGTCAGCTGCCGAAGCGCCGAAAAAGCCCCATCTCTACATCGGCAACCTCTCCTCTCGAGTCACCGACCTCATGCTCACCGAAATCTTCGCCGTCGCTGGGCCCGTCGTTTCCGCCAAGATTATTCAAGACCGAAACTTTCAACACGGAGGGTTCAACTATGGATTCGTCGAGTATACCGACATGCGATCTGCAGAGCAGGCCATGCAGACGTTGAACGGGAGAAAGATCTTCGAGGCCGAGGTTAGGGTCAACTGGGCGTATCAGGGTCAGCAGAACAAAGAGGACACCCAGCATCACTTTCATGTGTTTGTTGGGGATCTTTCGCCCGAGGTCAACGACGAGGTGCTGGCCAAGGCGTTTGGAGCGTTTGGGAGCATGAGCGAGGCGAGGGTCATGTGGGATATGAACTCGGGCAAGAGCAGGGGTTATGGGTTCCTCTCTTTCAGGTGGGTCAAACGGACAAGAAAGGAAAATGAGCTGATTGTGTCAAGGGAAAAGGCGGATGCAGAGCAAGCTATCAACACGATGAACGGTCAATGGCTCGGAGCTCGAGGGATCCGGGTCAACTGGGCAAACCAAAAGACGCAGACGGGCGGTGGACGACCTTCCGGACCACCTGGACATATACCCAACTTTGGCAACCAGCCGCCTCAAAGTATGGCGTCGCCCATGGCGCAGATGGTTGCGAGTCCCCCTCCTCAATCGTACCCCGCTCCTGCCGCTTCCGCATCGTACGAGCAGATTGCGGCCCAGACTCCGGAATACAACACGACCGTCTATGTCGG
>JALPCD010000256.1:0-17262 GCA_026538415.1 Cryptococcus sp. GC_Crypt_1
TGAGACTGTCACGTCAAAGGAGGAGGGACGAGTATGGGTGATAACGATAAAGGCTATAAGAGGGGGGTGGCGACACGTCATCTCAGCAGCGTCTCACCGTCCATCCACCTACTGACGCGCATGTGTCCTTCAACCTATAGAGTAGTAGAGTATACCTAGAACATACACCTTTGATCTACATCGACCATACCCTTATCCGGCATACACTCGACATGGCGATCAAGGGACCTATAGGACCATCCGATGTCGGATTTGACTTCTCCAACTTTGCCAGAAACGCTCATCTCGGTGTGACATTGGGTGGTCTGCCCAAAGGTGAGTCGCTGATCCTCCTCCACACTCTGCTACTCCTGTTGCAAGGAGATATGGACTGCGTGGGCTGATGATAAGCCACCTCGACGGGTACCACGATTGTCGGCTTGAAGTTTGGAGGAGGAGACTCGGGAGAAGAGGAGGGAATCTGTCTGGGAGCCGATACGAGAGCAACGGGAGGACCAATCGTTGCTGACAAGAACTGTGAAAAGGTGAGTCGGCAAGTCTTGTTGGACCGATGGGGCTGATGGTAGATTCACTACTTGACACCGAATATGAGGTGTTGCGGAGCTGGTACTGCTGCCGATACCGAGTGAGCTATCAAGGTCACAATTGGGCTAGAGCTGACAGGCAGATATGTCACCAACCTTATTTCGTCCAACCTCGAGGTGAGTGATATTGAGAAGGGATCTCAGCTCTGAGCTGATGTGCAGCTGCATTCTCTGTCACAAGGTAGACAGGCAAGGGTGGTGACGGCCATGACAATGTTGAAGCAATACCTTTTCAGGTCAGTCAACGGTTCATCCTCCTTCCCCTTGCCTCTACCTTTTCTGCTTTGCCTTCTCTTCACCTTTCGTTTTATGATTCCAACCTCATATAATGTTGGAGCAGCGCTGACGCCCAGGTATCAAGGCCAAGTCGGAGCATACCTTGTCCTTGGGGGAGTAGACGCAACAGGCGCCCACCTTTTCACCATTCACGCCCACGGTTCCACCGACAAGCTGCCCTATGTCACTATGGGTTCCGGGTCTCTAGCAGCCATGGCAGTGTTCGAAAGCGCCTTCAAGGAGAACATGAAGGTGAGCTGGTGATGCTTCAGAGTATCGAGCGTAGCTGATGGAGCAGAAAGCAGATGCGATCGAGCTGGTAGCCAGGGCTATTCGATCGGGTATCTTCAACGATCTGGGATCGGGAAGTAATGTCGATGTGGCTATCATTGAGAAGGACAAGACGGAGATGTTGAGAAACTACGAGATGCCTGTGAGTTGTCTCTGCCTGCGGCACGACTTTGGATCGAGCGCTGACCAAGCCTTCTTTCCCTCGACCTGACTTATACATGTTGTATCGCTCACCATTTATCGACTGTACATTCAATCGCTACCCAACACCAACTGTCCGATAATCTCCGTCTTGCGCATACAGAACGAGCGAGGAATCAAATCGAGAAACTACCAATTCCGACGAGGCACTACCGCATGGACAAAGGAAGACGTCCGAAGTCTGATTGTCAGCGAAGAGGTCAAGACGACTTCAGGAGCAGGCAAAGAGCAAGGAGCGGCTACTGTTGAGCCTCCTCAGGAGAAGATGGAAGTGGATGCCTAGGCGGCTCGGCACGATAGAGCGAAAAGAGCAGTAGACGCGTAGTATACGGTTTGTAGGATGAAGAGGGATGATGATGCATTTGACGTTTCTCCTCGCCCTGACGACTTGTTCCAGCTTGGATCAGCTTGGTGACTAGCCTGCTCAGTCTGTCAGTAACCTGCTTGCTCGTACACTCTTGCTATGCATGGAGCTCTATGCCCACTCATGCAGAGCAGCTCGAGTCGGATGGTGGGTTGTCTCTCATGACGTGGCACCTTTGCTGCAGCCGGGTACGAGTAACGCGCCTCTCCCATCCAGGTACTCGTAGCACAGCTCGCGGCTGGATTGACCATTGCATCTCATCATCCAACCTATACCAAGCATTCACCATGTCGACGGAGCCGCCCAACCCATTCACCTCGTCCCCCTCGCCTTCGGGATCCAACACACCCAACCGAGTCTCTTCTCCCTCTCCAAGCAACACGACCCCTCTACCCGAGTTCCCACGTAAACCGTCTTCCCTCATATCCGCCGCTTCGGGTTCTCCACCCCCTACGCATCGAGCGTCTTTCCCCGACCCTTCGAAAGAACCCAAAAAGGGGAGCTCGAAGCTTGCTGGTCCGCCGGCGAAAGAAGGGTATTGTTGTGAGCGGGATAGGGAGATTAGTAAAGGAGAGGAGATTGCAATTGTCGATGCGTTCAAGACGACCGAGGGAGGTACAGCGACCTACATCACCTATGTTATCCAGATAGGGGTGAGTAGAAGTGTACTAGCCGGATGGTGGGTCATGCGCTGACGGGCAGTCGCACACAACACGGAGGAGATATTCGTCGTTCTTGTCTTTGCATCAAGCTCTGACGGGTCTGTACCCCGTGTTGATCATCCCCCCTATTCCTTCCAAGCAGAGTTTGACAGATTATGCGGTCAAAGGGCAGAGCAAGGCGAAAGAAGATGCTACGGTGATAGCAAGGAGAAAGCGGCTGCTGGAGGATTTCTTGAGGAGGTTGGTGAGGCATCCGATCTTGGGTGGAGAGCACGTCTTGCATCGATTCTTGGAGGATGGCGTGAGCTGGGTGAGTTGGGTCCAGGTCGAACAGTTCGGAATGTGGTCACTTACGAGCAGTCCGAGGTGCTCCATTCTCCGCCTATATCTCTGCTACCCAAGAATCCTCTGCACGCCCCTTCGCACAACCCGACGTTCCAACCTGCCTCTCCCTCTGGCGGTTCATCTTCACCTGGCTCACCTCATTCGCCCACTAGCACCTCGTATATTGCACATCATCTCCTACCCAATCCTTCGCCGAATCACCCGCTTCACAATCCCGATACCAGATTTATGGATAGCGAGGTGTTTACCGAAAAGTTTCAAAACCACTTTACCGGCACGATGGAAAAGGTGAACAGGAGGACTGCAAAGAGGTGGGGTGAGAGAGCGGGAGATATGAACGAGCTGGGAGCGGTGTGGAACGGGTATAGTCTGGCAGAGCAGGGAAAGCTTGGAGAAGCGGTGGAAAAGGTCGGACAGGCGGTTGATGCGGAATATCTGGCTACTGCTGCGCTGGTGAGTGGTATACAAGAGAGAGAGAAAGAGAGGTGATCTGACGAGTAGCTGCAATCTTGGGAGCGGACAACGACGGAACCGATACATATTTACAGTCAATTCGCTGCACTTATTCGGCAAAGGCTTTCTTTCCGACATCAGAAGCATGTCCAGTTTGAGCTCGTCCAGGAGGCGTTGGAGAATCAGAAAGACAAGTTGGACTTGCTCGAGGGCGCAGAGAAGGAGGCTCGACGATTGGAAGATGCGTTGGAGAGGGGAGGGAGGAGCGTCTCGGAATCCATGACGGTGGAGGCTATGCAAGAGGAAAGGGAAAGAGATAGAGAGCGAGAGAGGGAGAGAGCAGAAAGGGCAGAAAGGACGTCGAGGAAGACCAACTCGTTTGGGCTGTTGTCGGCTGTCAAGCACAGCTTGAGCGGGATGATGGATGTGGATCCAGAAGCCACTCGACGAGCCAATATTGGCAAGACGAGAGACAATATCTCTCAGGTGAGCAATACCATCACCACCAGGGACTGCTCAAGGCTGACAAGTAGTTGGAGGATAGTCTCCAGGCGAGCGAGCAGGACCTCAAGTACGCCTCGATGACCCTTCAAGCGGATTTGGATCGATTCCAACGACAAAAGGTGGCCGATTTGCGCAAGTCGACTATCGAGCTCAGCAAGGTGCATCGAGAGTGGTGTCGACAGGTGAGCTATCAATTTATCGTAGAATCTCAGCTGATTGGGGCAGAACCTCGAAATGTGGCAAGCCGCTCAAGCTGCTATACGAGAAGTGGAGCCGCATCCAAATCAACCGCCTGCCCCAGCTCAACCGACCTCACCGGCGCATATCGACGAGTCTAGGCCAGAAGAGGGAATGATGGATATGGGTGGGCTGAGGAAGGAGATTGAGCAGGTGGACGCTGCGAATGTACCGCTGCCGTTGCCGGATGGAGAGGGGATGGTGGATGGAAAGGGCAAGGGCAAGGCCAAGGCCACAGCGGAAGATCCGTTGGGACCGTTGTGAGCAGAGGAAGAGGGGAAATGGGGTAGACGTTCATGGTTGTCCATACTGTAATGCATATACTTGATGATCTCATCATTCGGATTCCCAACAGCCTTGTCAGGTGGTTCTGGTCTCTCTATGCAAGGAGGGGTTGCGGAAGGGAAGGTTGACAGAAGCTTTCTCTGCCACCATCGACAGCGTTATTGACGTTTGGCCTTTCATTTCGTTGACATTTCAACATCTCGACTCATCTCTTCCTAAATTCGCCCTCCTTCATCTCCTTTCTATCCCTCGAGATGGGCGACTTGATCACCGAGTACACGCACTACATCATCGCTCTCTTCATCTCTCGCAATGCATCGGCTTTCCACCAAACAATACCGTTCGACTCTTCCAGCCCAATCTATCAACAACTCCATCCCGTCCTGCAATCTGTGAGTCTCCTTTCCTCATCTAGATCGCATTCGACCATGGACTGAGCTATAGACACCTACCAGCACCTTGACGAGTGATAGCTTTGTATCACTATGCGGAGCTTTACCGGAAGAGTCGAGGAATACCTTTGCGGCATTCTTGGTTGGTTTGTTGTTGCATGTCAAGGGGGAACAGGGGGATGAAGAGCGAGTTGCTATCGGAGACTTCAAGAGGCTACGAGAGGTACTATTGTGAGCTTGCAATTCTCCATCGAGATGAAGAGAGACTGATGTGATAGTCAGGGGAATAGGCTGTACGAGATCAACAAGGCGGATGGCTCGTTCCCACAGGCTTTCATGAATCCCGTCATTGTATCGATCGCCAAGACGCTAGTTCTCGTCGGCGACAGGGTGAGTTAGGACGTAAATGAGGGGAGAGGGACATGCTGATTCGTAGGCCGCCTCGTTGTCACATCAACCACCTCGCTCGAGCACATCACCACGGTCTATAAGGGATATCACTCGGCAGACTATCGAAAAATCCTTCCTCGTCGCTTCGTCTCGAGCAACGACGGAGAATTGGTATGCAGACCATCTGGTCGGAGACAATATTTGGCCAATCAGCAACATCCTGTTCCGCATCTATTCTCAGGTGCGTCGATAACGAGCTGCGTAAAAGCAGAGGGGAAAGTTGACGGTTTAGCGAAAGCTACACGCTCAGTCGGTAGCGCAAATTAGAGCGATATCCAAACTCAACCCATCGGAGGATGAGCGACTGGAGAAGCGAGGAGGATACGTCTCGCAAGGGGAGATGTCGGAGAGTTATTATTGGAGAGGGAAGATTGGGGTGGTACTGCTCGATTTCCGAAATGCCAAAGGGTACCTCGACAAGGCGCTCGAGATGTGTCCCGACCATGCCTATAGCCAGAAAAGGTGCGTCTGCCACAACTTCCCATAGCAATGCTGATTCTTCAGGTCCATCTTGATTAGACTCATCCCTATCAACCTTTTACTCGGGATTCTCCCCAATCAACAAACCCTACAACAGTACAATCTCACCGAATTTCGATCTCTCCTATACGCGTTTTCTACGGGCAACGTTGCTCTTTGGCGCCGCGAGCTGTCTGCGCGAACAGAATGGCTACGAGCGAGGTCGATCTGGTTGATCTTGTTTGAACGGGCGGAAACGCTTGTCTGGCGCAATCTTTTCCGATCAGCCTGGAGTCAATACATGTTGCTCAACCCTGGAGCGGGACCAAAGGCGCAGTGTCCGACGTGGGTGTTGGTGCAGGCTGCCAACAAGTGTTTCGAGGGGACGGGCGAGATGGAAGAAGGGTCGGTGGGGTTGATGGATGTGGTGGATGTGCTAGCGACTTTGATCGACCATGTGAGTCGACGCAGGGGAGAAAAGGAAAATCGCTGGAGTGGCTGACGGTACAGAGCTTGATCAGAGGGTACTTGTCGTATTCCCAGCAGACGTTGGTGCTCAAAAAGGGAGGAGATGGGTTCGAGGGCTTCCCCAAGGTGATCGAGGTCAAGCCAAGGGCTTTTGCGACGAATGGATAGCCCGGACACATAGCTACGACGATCATGACCGCATACGATACGTACCAGACAGTCGACACATTCACTATGACTGGCGACCAGCAACGAGCACGAAAGCAGGAAGGGGGTCTGCCGGTAGCATTGCCATGGACGAGGAACGGTAGGCTGGAGGGGAAAAAGGATAAGGTAAATTATCACGATACTATCTCTACAATATCTGTAGCGTCTGCATCTATCTCGCATCTTGGCAGATGTCTGTGTTTTCGGTAAGTTAGCACATAACTTGCATGCGTAGATGTAGCAACGCTTTGTGAACTCTTCCCTTCGCTCTCCTATAGTTAGGTATAATATTTTGCTTCCGCCCTGTCTTGACGTGTTGCCACCCAACCTCGATGATTCTACCTGTTTCTACACTTTTGACTTTTTCAGAATACCCATCAATATACATCGACCTGGCAGCATCGACCATCCCGTCGTAGCTACCATTCGCTTCGACTCAACTGCTCGATATGCCGCCTAGACTACCGGCAAGATCGTTCTGCGCTTTACCGCTCTCTAATGGAGCTGTCGCTTCTTCCTCGACCCTACCTCCTCCGCCTCATCGAGCGAGGTCGACTTCGCCCGTCCAGCAATCCCGGAGCTTGCATACTTCGGTTAGACCACCTCGGAGCGGTTCCACTAGCAATGATCATGCGTTCAAGGTACGTCGTAGCCTGCAGAAGAACTTAAAAAACGACAAAGCTGATTCGCCAGCGCTCCTTTCACTCGACTCGAGCGTCTTCAGCAAGGCAAAAAGACCCGTATGACGTGTTGGGTGTGAAGAAAGATGCCAGTGCATCGGAGATCAAGAAGACGTATTACTCGGTGAGCTAATTTCTCCTCTACCCTCTGAACTAGCTGACCTTGTAGCTCGCCAAGAAGTGGCATCCCGACTCGAACAAGGACAAGGGAGCGCAGGAACGTTTCCTAGAGATTCAAGGCGCCTATGATGTAAGTTGGGTTGATGTCCGACGTGGATTGGGCTCATTCCAGATCCTCTCGGATGACAGTAAGCGACAAGCATACGGCCAATACGGCTCTGCGTCGCAGGAAGAAGGCTTTGATCCGAACTTTGCTCGAGGAGCTGGTGGATTTGGCGGGTTCCAAGGATTTGGAGGGTTCCAAGGCGGTGGAGGAAATACGGGAGACCTGTTCGAGTCGCTATTCGGCAGTGCGTTTGGAGGAGGAGGAGGTGGAGGAGCAGGCGGATTCGGTGGTGGTGGAAGTCGCAATCGACCGGTTCGAGGGGACGATATCGAGGTCAACCTTACGCTCTCTTTCCTCGAAGCTTGTCAAGGTGTCACCAGGAAGATTCCTCTTTCACCAGTGGTCGACTGTAAACCGTGTACTGGGTCTGGACTGAAACCGGGTCAATCGAAATCGACATGTACGGTTTGTCGAGGAACCGGCCAGCAGACTTTCCAGATACAGGGCATGGCTATGGCTACAACATGTCAAGCTTGCGGCGGTGCTGGATCTTCTATTCCTCGTTCGGCTCGATGTGGCGAGTGCGATGGGCTTGGACGGGTCAAGGAGAGGAAAGAGGTCGAGGTGGATATTCCGGCTGGCGTGGAGGACAATATGAAGGTCAAGCTGCCTGGAAAGGGAGATATGCCATTGTCGAGCAAAGGACCGGCGGGTGATCTGTATGTGAGGGTGAATGTCAAGACGTCGCCGGTGTTCAGGAGGCAGGGATCGAACATCTACCATGATGCGAAAGTGCCGCTTCACACGGCCATGTTGGGTGGACGGGTGAGGATACCGACGCTGGAAGGGGATGTGGAGGTGAGGGTCAGAGAGGGGACGCAGAATGGGGAAGAAGCGGTGTTGAAGGGTCGAGGGGTGAGGAATGTATATGGGTTGACGAGGGAGAGGGGAGATCTCATCGTCGGGTGGAAGGTACAAATACCTAGGTGAGTCCGAGCGATTTGCAAAGGGGTCTATGGGAATCAGGCTGATGGGTGTAGATCATTGTCGCCTTTCCAGAAGAAGTTGATGAAGGCGTTTGCGGACGATATCGAGGGACGAGACCCGCAAGTCTACTTTGGATCGCCCCCTCCTCCTCCCCCGTCTTCCGGTCAAGGTGGTCCAACAACGACAGAGACTGGTCCCACATCGACAGGCGCAAAATTAGAAGGTACGACATATTCTTTCGGCTCTTCCGATCCTTCCCCTTCCCCTAAGCCTTTTTCCTCTGCCTCTACCCCTCCTCCTTCTTCGTCGACCTCTTCCTCGTTGCACCACCACCCTCCGCATGATCCCTACCAGGAACCTGTCGAGCCTACCAACCGAGCGTCATCCGACTCGAGCCTTGGCAGCAAGGTGGCTTCGGTCATTGGTGGTGTACTGGGCTTTGCCGATCGTCTCTTTGGCAACAAAAAGTAATCGGAGATGGTTGGCGGGAGGAACATTCGACTGGAACGATCAGGAGGGAGGATGAGGAGGAGGATGAGTGGTGGGAATGGAAGGGGGTCGGATCATTGCCCAGCTGTGAGCATCATCCGAGAATGGTAGTGTTGACCAGGTTCGTTTTTCTCCTTCTAGGTGCCGACGCTTCTTCGGTTGACTCGCAACAGCCCCAGGCGAGGGATACGACGACATCGACCGGTACAAAGAGCAAGACCAAGGCGACTCCACCCAAGCTTTCGAGCACGACAATCGAGGACGAAGAGAAGGAGGGCGAAAACGATACGGCATCGGAGGCGGAGGAGATCAAGCAGGAGCCGGTCGAGCAGGGGAAAGGGGCGTCTGAGGTGAAGGATGGAGAGGAAGGCGTCGAGCCGGAAAAGAATAAGGCGACGGTTTAGATGGACTGAATCATCACAGCGGATCGTTGGAGCATCGCAGCACCTCTCAATTGCCAGTAGAGTATGCTTCCTATCACATGTAACGTGCATTGACCATTCTGTGTGCAAAGTCGCAAGACACCTAGGATGCACATTGGAGATACTGCCAAGATTTCTTTTGGCACTACCACCACCTTTTCGGCCGGCTTGATTGAAAGCTACTTTCGTGATTTAGTGTCCGAGACGGTCTCTGTGTGCGACAGTGCCAAGCTGTACTGTATGCTATTTTCATGCATTGCAGCTGCAGGGGAGGAGTGACGAACAAGTCTTATCAGATTAGCTATGGCACCCACAAAAATCAAACAAACCCCTTCGGCCGATGCGACAAGCGAACCGCATCTCATCTCTCGACATTTACGATTTCCTCTCACCCCTCACCGAACTCACCTATATCGTCACACTCACCTCGACATGGCGGAGCAAGGAAAGCGTACCGAGCATCTCGGATCCTCCAGGGCAGATCTAACGTATAATTACTGGTGCAAAAAGCAGGAAGCATGCCGCCGGGAGCAAGTTGGAAGCGGTGAGCGGAGGTATCCTTCAACCCTGGACAGGTGAGCTCAATGTGTTCTCCTCTTTCCTCCTGATCCATCCCTCAGCTAGGACTCGCTATTCGTACACCGTATGGATTCACCCCTGAGCTGTATCTAATGTCTAGAAGGGTGTATCTGCGCCCTGGTGCGCGCTGGACTAGTTACTGCGAGGACGAGCGAGCGAGCGAGCGATGTGCTGGCCAAACTTCTCAAAGCCACCACTTCGACTAGCGTCCACTTTTTGCCCCCCTCACACCTCGTTTGGTCAACCTCGCGCTCTCCACCTCGTTTGTACTTTCGACTCGCCATCCTCTCGTACCTCAAGATGTGCTAGCCTCCTACGGACCGGCCGAAGTCGACAGATCGTCGAGGCAAAGGGATCTTCGGGTGGAACTTTATCAGATTGGACGTGATGAAGGAAAAAGTTCCGACGACCAGAAGGATTGATATACCCATACAACACTGCTCGCTCCGTGTTCCTATCGAATTTTTTGCTACGCCCTCTGTGAACAGCCCTAGACCATGATCCACCACGACCTCGTTCGAGCGGTCGCCAATGGCACTTCGAACTCGACATCCTCCGCGCCAAAAGCGAGTAAAAGCGCTACGGTCAAACGAATCGATTATGTCAAAACGACCACTGGCTTCTGGCACTGGTACATCATCGCAGCCCTCGTCGCCTTCTTCTCCGTTATGCACCTCGCTCGACTCGTGTCCGCCCACCTACAGAAAGGACGAGGGATCCGAAGGCGGACCCAAGGTAAACGGCAAGACGCGCCTAGGGGAGTGGCAGGAAGGGCGTGGGCTGCTGCGAGAGTAGCTTGGACAAACACGATACAGGTGCAGGACTTGAGATTTCCTGGAGGAGTGTATAAGGGGACGAGTATGGGAGAAGTGTTCTTTACGCTTGCTTACCTGGGCGTATGCCTGGGTTTGACATTATACAAGACGTATCGTGAGTCCAGCTTTTCCTTGTCTCGTTGCTGGACTAACATATAGAGCAAGGTTCAAGAGAGGTACAGCTGCAGTTTGGGATGATGGTGAGTGCAACGGTAGAGGGCCACTGCCGTATGCTGATGGAGACAGGCCCAAGTGCAGGTACCGTTGATCATCGGTCTCGCCTCGAAGAACAATGTCATCTCTTACCTCACCGGCATCAGCTATCAAAATCTCAATTATCTGCACCGAGCGGCAGGGAGAATATGTTATCTCTTTTCTTGGGTCCATACGATCACCTATTGCGTTCATGGGTGAGTCTGGCTCCTCATTGAAGAGAGAGCGTAAGCTGATGAGAGACTGGGCAAACATGGACCGGGAAATGATGTTTTCACCTATGTGAGTTGAGCTCGAGACGACGTGCAAACTGACAAATGTAGGGTGTTATGGCTTTGGCTGCATTCACGATCGTCGTTGTCTCGTCCTTCGCCTTGGCGAGGAGGGTCATGTACGAGGCATTTTTGGTCACCCATATCATTTTTGTCATGTGAGCTCGCCTTGTCATGTCCGGGGCATTGAGCCTGATCTGTCAGATTGTTCTTGGTCGGATTGTGGTACCATCGACCCAAACCGGAGATACAAGCCTATATCATCGCACGTATCTTCTCATCATCTGTACCTTTAGCTGACAGACAGGCTGGCTTTGTCCTCTGGGGGTTCGACCGACTCGCTGGCTTGGTGCGAATGGTCGTGGTCAACAAGGCTTGGTTGATGCCGTTTCGAAAGCAAAACAAGGAATGCTCAGAGTGCATCGTCGAGCTGGTCAACAAGGATATTGTTCGAGTGACGGTGCCTCGACCTTTGCTGCGTTGGGGACCGGGTCAACATGCGTGAGTTGTTCTTCACAAGCACAATGTACTTGAGCTGACGGATAGACTGGTTACTATGCCCAGTATTGCTACGCTGCGATATGAGCAACACCCGTTCTCCTTTGCCAACGTACCGGCGAGAGACGGCTCTTCTCCGGCAGTCTTCGTCATTAGAGCACATGATGGTGAGCTCGCCTGATCGCTGGTTCTTAGCTGACATTCAGGCTTCACACGAAGATTGGTAGACCATTTACAAGAGGATGAGACGTCAAGTATACCTTGCTACCTCGACGGACCATACGGCGTCACTCACTCGTATACCCATCACGACTCAGTGCTTCTCGTTGCTGGTAAGACTCCCCATCCCGATATAGGCGTAGCTGATGGCAGGTGGAACGGGTGTTACCCATGTCTTGTCGATTTTTTTGTCGATCATTGACGCTCATCGGCAAGGCGACTCGGCCGTCTCTAATCTGCGTCTCGTCTGGAATGTACGCCATCTCGCCGACGTCGGCTGTATCACCCCTCTGCTCAACGACGCTCTGGTCGACCTGCCATCTGGATTGGACGTTACAATCGACATTCATCTTACAAGGAGCCATATGGCGGATGAACCAGATATGCCAGAGGGGATCACTCAATTGCTCGCTCGGCAAATCTCGCACTTGCCTACCGACTCTACGTCCGACTCTCGAGATCCAGAAAAGACTACATCGATCAACGACGCAGGAGAGACGTCTGGAAACAGTTCGACCGTCGGTTCGAGCTCTGGATCTCTCCATTCGGGCGAGATGGTAGAGAAGAGGGCATTCGACAAGACGCCCAAGCTGAACCTATCGCTCAACTCTACCGTTTCAGGCTTGACGACGTTCAAAGCTGGCCGAGGGGATATACAGCAGGTATTGCAGGACACAGTCGCCAAATCGGGCACAACGGTTGGCGTGGCGGTGTGTGGGCCAGAGGCGTTGAGTCTGGATACGAGGCGAGCGGTGAGGAGGGTGAATACGGCCAAGAGGATTTGGGAGGGGCAGGCAGTGATCGAGCTCTCCGTAGAGAAGTTTGGATGGTGAGATGGGCGATCGGAGACGCATAAGGAAGAACACGATAGCCGCGGTCGATGCATAGTATTCTGGAGATAGCACACAAGAAGGGGTTGAAGAGTTATGTATGGACAAGGTCCAGACTCAAATTGCATCGGCGCTGGAATTGGATTTGGATTTGGATTTCCTCACCCACGTCGAGCTGGATCGCATTTGGCAAGGCTGTTTAGTACGAAGGCTCTAGCCGGTAAGTGGATGGATGATTGCAACGCCTCTCGGGATTTGCTTGTCGAGGGTTTGCGATGCATACAGGGACTCCTGCTGTATGCGTGGTGAAGAGGGATCGACGTGGTCCATTCCCATGGTTTATTTGAGTAAAGAGCTGTGTCGGATTTTTCGCCACCTTGCTTCATCCGGCCGACTTTGTCGTCGTTGCTATTCATTCATTTCGATTGGGATTCTCGACATCTTCCCTTCCCTCTCGCTGTTCGCTCTCGCTTTCTTCCCCAGACTTTTCTCCATGACATGTGAGTCGTGCGTGCATGTCCTGACTCGGCTTTGGCTTGACGGGATCGTGTTTGACAACGAGCATGTGTGAAACCCATCCGGGATCGGCCCGTCTATCATCACCGTCGAGGCCATGGTCAATCCCCAGGTAAGAAACCAGGAAGAGCCCAATCCGTCCGATCCCATGCAGCGAAATGTGCTGAACCCTAGCCACGCCAAAATGTCTCATTCCTGTTATCGACCTCGATCTAGGTGCAATCCGCCCGGTCTCCCAACTAGAGGGATCACTACTATGCAACTACCTATAAAAACGCGTCCCGTCCAGCGCACCATGTCCCCTCTTCACCCACAACTCGCAACAACTCTTTGCAACTTCAGCCAAGCACCTCGACCTCGACCTCGACCAATCCTCCCTCTCTCCGACCCCCTTTTAGTACTCTTACCTTTCCGACTATTCCTACCATGATCGCTCTCACCGCGTTCACCCTCCTCGCTGCCATGACCGCCCAACTCGGTCAGGCAGCACCCCTTGAACCTCGAACTACCTCAACCTTGGTTCCTGCCGGAACGGTTTCTGGCAGCTGGACGTCTCTTGGTTGTTACCAGGACACGTACGACAACACCAAGTTCCTCCTCCGATACGTCAACTACCAGCCGTTGATGACTTTTGCGACTTGCTCCAAGTATTGCTCGAGCAACGGCTACAAGTACATGGGCATGTCTGCTGGTATATACTGTTACTGCGACAGCCAGCTCAACCTCTACAGCGGTCTCGCGTACCCCACCACTGCCGACAAGTGCAACTACGCGTGTGCCGGTGATCTCACTTGCAACGGCGGAGGTTACTGGACCGACGCCGTGTTTGAGCTGACTACGAACTACAACGCAGACCAAGCGGCTTCGTCTAGCGCCTCTGCTTCGTGAGTGTACTACCATTCTTCTGGGGGGTTAGGATACTGATTTTTCAGTACGTCTGCCTCGCAATACTCGGCTTCCAGTCTCGCTGCCTACTCGTCGACCTCGTCGGCCAATGCCTACTCTGCCTCCACCTCTGCTGCTGGTTACTCTGCCACGTCTTCGGCGAATGCCTACTCCGCTTCGACCTCTGCCGCTGCCTACTCTGCCACGTCTTCGGCCAATGCCTACTCTGCTTCGACGTCGGCCGCTGCTTACTCTGCCAAATCATCCGCAAGGGCCTACTCAGCCTCGACGTCGGCTGCTGCCTACTCTGCCTCGACGTCGGCGGCCGCCTACTCTGCTTCCACTTCGGCCGCCGCCTACTCGTCCACCTCGGCTGCCGCCTACTCGTCTTCCAGCTCTGCCGCAGCTGCTGCCGCGACTGTCATCCCATCGCCTTGGACCGCCGCTTCGGGCTCTTTGATTGCCGAGGGAACAACCGGACGAGCTCTGTCCCAAGACTCGACCGCCGCCGACGACATGACCTACACCAAGTGCCTCACTTACTGTGGTAACAAGGGTTACGCCATTGCCGGTCTCGAGTACGGTCGAGAGTGCTACTGCGGAAACTCACTCACCAATGGTGCTTCCTTGACAAAGACTTCGACCAACGGCGCCATGGCCTGTGCTGGATCGCCCACTCAGACTTGCGGAGGTCCCGGTGCCTTGACCATCTTTGTCATCCCCTCGAAGGTTACCAGCCTCAACGCCGATCTTACTCCCGCCACCGCTGCTCTCGCAACTGGATGGTCGGCCTCTTCGACTGCCTGTATCGCCGAGGGTACCACTGGACGAGCTTTGACGGGTGCTTCGACCTCGGCTTCCAACATGACTGCTGCCATGTGCACCACCTTCTGTGCCAACAAGGGTTTCGACATTGCCGGTACCGAGTACTCTTCGGAATGCTACTGTGGAAATTCCGTCGTAAACGGTGCTTCTCTCACCACGGCTTCGACTTCGTGCAACATGGCTTGTTCCGGTAACCAAAACACGATTTGCGGTGGAGCTGGAGCCCTTTCAATCTACACCAACCCCACGCTCGTCACCGCCGTCACCTCCTCGTCCAACGCTGTCAGCGGAACCATGGTCTCTGGCTGGTCGGTCGCTTCGACTGCTTGTATTCAAGAAGTCAACGGACGAGCCTTGACCGGTGCTTCGACTTCGGCTGCCAACATGACCATCCCCATCTGCCAGGCCTTTTGCGGTGCCAAGGGCTTCCAATACGCCGGTGTCGAGTATGGCCAAGAGTGCTACTGTGGTTCAAGCCTCGTCAATGGCGCCGCGCTTTCGCTCAAGTCGACCTCGTGCAACATGGCCTGTGCCGGTGATTCGACTACGACCTGCGGTGGAAGCAACGCCATCCAGCTGTTCAACAACCCGTCTCTTGCTCCTGTCGTTGCCGCCGCCTCTGTCAGCAACGGTTTGACCTCGCGAGGATGTATCCAGGAAGTCGTCGATCGAGCTCTCACCGGAATGCGAGTCGACGACACCGCCATGACGGTCGACAAGTGCACGGCCGCTTGCATCAAGGCTGGCTACACGATCGCTGGTGTCGAGTACGGCCAAGAGTGCTACTGCGGCAACAGCTTCTCTGGCGGTGCTTCGCTCACTCTCACCTCTGGCCAGTGCTACATGGCTTGTCCCGGTAACTCGGCTCAAACATGTGGTGGGCCAGACGCCATAAACATCTATTCCCTTATCTAAAGCCGCTCGAAAGGCAGGCGAGGGATGGTGATACGGCGTGCGACGAGTTGACGGCGGAGGGATAGATGGCTCGGTTTCTGTAGACTCTTGTTTCTTTTGGACGAGTTTTGGTTATTTGGAAACAAATTCCAGCTCTTTGCGATTCGAGATTGAGGAATGCATCCGGTTTAGAGGAGGACAATGTGCAAGCCCTCGATACGCGTAGTACCCCTCACTACTTCTACTGATGAGCCACGAGCAAGATGCGCTGGAAAAGCAGCTTCCACTCCCCCAGTCCATCGAGAGTCGCTCCCCCAGTTCATGGGAAAAAAAGTGCCACTTTCCTCTATGTGAACATGTCCAGCGGTCTTACATCTTGGGCTTGCATCACTACACGTAGCGATATTCATCGAACTTTGATCCACGCACCTGACTCCATCGTATTGGTGCACAAGGTGGAATGTGCATGTCGAAAGCTATCTATGTAGTCGACCTGCCGGGAATGCGATCTGACTTTGGCTTGCTTGCTTTGCTTGTCCTTTTGGTGTGGTGCCTGGAATTGACTTTTTTTGCCACCCAACGCCCAACGCGTATAAACAACTCTCCCAACATCCCATCCATTCCCATCTCGTTCATCTTCCTCTTTCCACCTTCTTATCTCCCATCGACCAACACTCTGTCTATAGCTTTCGCTCTCGATAGCTCAGCTACCCCTCGTGGGAGATGGACCCACAACCTATCCTTCCCTCTGCTATCGACCTCGAACGAAGACGCCTAGAAAACACAATCGACCATGACCTCCATTCCCTCTCCCTAGGTTCGCTCATCACATCTTCCGCGTCTTCACACGACAACTCTCGAGTGCATCAACAACAACAACAGCAATACACCCGACATCGTCGAGATGACAGTGCGTCGTCTGGGTCTTCCATGACTTCCATGTCGTCTATCGAATACCCTCGAGCGTTTGGAGAAGGAGATACCGGCCGTTCACTGCCTTTCGCCTTGCCTACGTCGTACGACCGAGAACCGCCACATCTGCACGTTCATGGACCGCATGGAACGCCGAGAGCCGCCGCCCTGGGAGGAGGAGGAGGAGGAGGAGGATCGAGAAAGGCAAGCGGCATGAGTGCCAGGAGCATACGAAGCGAGTTTGATAGTCCTGTTTCGACGGCTGGTCATCATGTGTCTGCAGTGACGCTCGGAGAGGGGATTTTTCGGACTGGGAGGGGGGGTGGAGGAGATGATATGGATATGAGTACGGATGAGTTTGATCCGGAGAGGAGTTTGGGCAGACTTGTTGGAGAGCTAGGCAAAGTCATGGGCGGGGTGAGTCAAACAAAACAAAGGACGAAGGGCGAAATGGGCGTTTGCTGACAGGCAGAAGATTTTCCCTCGACCCACCTCGCCTTTTGCTGCGCTGTCTCCACCTCGTTCGCCGTCGCCTTTCTCTTCCATGAACGGTGCGAATGCTCAGAATCTTTCCTTGACACTCAACCGAAACGATCCATTACCGTCCCCTCCTACTTCTCGTTCTGGCTCGAGAAGCTCGTCCGAATCGAGACACACGGTCAAGGAGACGACCCGACCTCGAGAGAGTCAGGCGAGTAGTCGGTTCACCACGGCAGCGCAGAGCTTAGGCAACGACCTCAAGGCGAGAAAGGCGTTGGGGGAGACGGGTCGACATAATGTACCGACCTCGACATATGCCTTTGGCGACACACCTGCCAAAAA